>JAMPIV010019401.1:212500-347500 GCA_024509875.1 Oreohelix idahoensis | reverse complement strand
CTGGAACAATCTCCTAACTGTTCTGTATCTACTCGTCAACAAGATAAACCGGTTTCCAAAATTTCAGACATTGATAAACACACAGAAGCTGACGAAATGCTAAGTAAAACGTGTCTGTTGTACGTTTTTACGCTGTAACCGCACGTGTGTGCACGTTCTGTTTTAATTATATATTTACGTCTGGTTTACAACAACCGATCGCCTGGCAAAAAACATAGTTGCATGCCAAAAAACATGAACGTATGACGCCCATGACTCTAACACTGCGAAGATCCTCGAAAAAAAAGAAGTGCGTTATGAAAGCTAACAGACCACAAATGTTTGCAGTAAATAGATCATGCGGTAAACAATGAGAATAAACAGCGCAACTGCTTTAATAAAGCTTGCAAGTTGATGGGAAAATCCAGAGCTTGTGTTACTCTTGAGTGGCCAGCCCTCTTTGCCATAAGAGCTGGCCATAGATTACACTTTGCGAGAACTGTGAATGAGTTTGGGGGCGCTGTGACTAGCTGGTGCGTCGGAATTAGGAATTTGTCACAACAAGGAAAATCATTTCTGAAGTAGGAACAATGTCTTCATTGTTTATTTAGGCAGAGCTGTACAGTATATATAGGTGGCAGGGTGGCCACATAGGTAGTCAGGCTACCTCGTGATGTATAGGTAACCCAGGTTTTCTTGATCCTCAACATTAAGCCACTGAGTCTTACAAATGTTTCAACTCTCGAGTCAGTCATTCATACACCTGATTCCCTGACCATTGAAGTTGGAACACGACAGTTGTTCTATAATTTATTTTTGAAAACGTATTTACACAGTTCTTGTACGAAAAATGTAACAGTTAACATCTTCCAGTTTCACATAACACTGGTTCAACAATTTTCTCGACTGGTCATTATTTCTTTAATATTGTTCACATCTACAATGTTCCAAAACTGAAACAGAATACCGCTTGGGTCTCTTTATTGTTGACTACCAGTGCTGGAAATTTTACCAAGACAAAAAATCTATGGCGTATCAATCAAAAATATCAATTTATCAAGTTACTCTGTCTACTCACATGAAAGTTACAATATGGCGTCTACCTCCTCGTGGTATTATTCTTTTAACACCTCACGAGTTCGACACGAGTTTGTCTGATTAGTGAAAAAAAAAACATCAACTTGAGGATTATACACTGTATTGTATTGCTCTATCTTGCATAATTACCAGGCGTCGAGATTCACTTACTTTACCTTCGATGCTTATTAGAAACACTAATGTAGGACGGATTGTCATCTTTGAATATTCATGCTCGTTCCTTGATACTTCTTCTGTCTACTACATGAAATGGGCCCCGTGGTTCAACTCATGTTAACACAACTAGAGCACTTCTCACAAGCTATGAACGAACCTAAGACAACAGCCAAAGTGAGTACGCTCACCCGTATTTTTTTATAGGTCTTCCGCGACCTTATTACTCTCAAGTCAAATCCGCTTTCTATAGAGCCTCTCTCTATAACTATGACCTAAATAATCACCAAGATTTTCTTCCGTACTACTCATACTTATGTCTCTTGTGCTTTAATCTATAATGCAGTTATGTCCCTTGCACCGTACGCGCTGACTTATATATATATATATAGTTAATCTATAATTGAGTACATTAACTGTTCACATTTAAATTCCGGGGTGGAAAGTGCTCCAAACCGGGTCAATCAGTCTGAAGCATTAATAACGACAGTCAGCTAATGATTAGTCTTGGATTTGTAGAGGACAGGCGGGGCAAGTTGCTTACTGCCCCGGGGGAGGTGGTGGAAGGGTGGAGAGAATATTTCTCAGAGCTCCTTGGTGGTGGGCAAGGTCAGGCATCAGAAATGGTTAAGTGCATGGGAGCATTGGGCGACCTGTTACTCTTGGGGGTCCTACGGGCAGCGTGGTGCAACAAGGTCATACCAAAGGATTGGAAGATTGCCATCATGACACCGGTTTTCATACAGGGTGACAGTCGACAATGTGGAAACAATGGAGGCGTGTCTCTTCTCGGTGTCCCTGGTGGAATCTGCTCTGGAGTCCTGGGGCAGAGGCTTCGACGCCTAGCTGAGCCACAATAGGATGAGGTCCAGTACGGATTCCGAGCTAACCGAAGTACTCAAGACCTAATCTTCACACTCAGACAGCTGAGTGAAAAGGCCCTTGAGTATAAGAGTGAGATCCATCTTTGTTTCATAGATCTGGAAAAGGCGTTTGACATGGTCCCATGGAGCAAACTTTGGGACTGTTTGGCAAGGAAGAACATTCCAGCACCTCTGATTCATGCTATACAGAGCTTCTGCAGGTCTTGCAGAAATTATGTGAGGACAGCCATCCATAAGTCAGAGGAGTTCAAGACCACCACTGGTGTGAGACGGGGTGATGTCCTGTCGCCTTGTCTTTTCATACTCCTCATGGATGATGTTATCAAGGCATGTAAGGAGAGAACAAGAAAGTATTCAGTGGGGTACTGGAAGGTGGGACAGGTCTGTATTTCAGAGCTGGCATTTGCTGATGATGTTGCCCTGATTGCTAAATCAGAGGCACATCTCCAATCCAACCTGCAAGTCTGGAAGGAAGAGCTGGAGAAGAGAGAGATGGTCATAAGCAGCTCTAAAACAAAATCCATGGTGATATCACGAGAAGAAAGAAGACATCAGATTGGGCTGGGAGAGCAGGTCCTGGAGCAGGTCAACCACTTTAGATGTCTCGGGGCTATTGTGGACCGAGGGGGAGGCATCGGGGGAGTTGGCCGCTCGAGAGGCGGCGGCTGGGAGACTTTTTCAGGCCATGGGTCGAGGATTCCTCGGCGGGAGAGGGGTTGGTGGGAAAGCGAGGGTGGCTGTATGCCGCTCCACCTGTGTCCCAGTCTTGACAGTTGGATGCCAGTCATGGGCAATGACTACAGCCCACTGGGGCCAGATCCAGGCCTCAGAGATGAGGTATCTGGGGAGGGTGATTGAGGTGGCGAGAGGAGACGTGGTCCGCGGCCGGACGATGCGTCAAGGCCTGCATGTAGCGCTGGCTTTGCACGCCACCTGCCAGAGGATAAATAGGATTTTGGTGCTGATGAGCGCTGCACGATAGTGATTTGTCGCTATGTGTATTACGCACATGACGTGAGCAGTTTGGGAGGAAAAATGGACAGAGCGTGTGTTTACTCTGAATGGGCAGTTTGTGTGTTTTCTACCAAATGGTAGAAATATGGAAAATGTAAATGTTAAAAGAGAAGTGTCTTGAAACATATTAATGTTTATTAAATACAACTACAGGTAGGAAAAGGAATGTTTATATAGACCTACGGATTATAGAAGTTGCTGAATCTATCTAATTATTAATGCCGTGTAATGATGTATCGTCTACGTGAATAAATAATGGAATGTTACCAAAGTATCCAGCTGTTATATTAATCGTTGTGTGGAATCTTCGAGTTATAGAAGTTATCGTTGATGAACTATTGTGGATGTCCTGAACCTTGTGGACCTATGATATGTGATCCTGGACACAGTGTGAAAACGAGCATAACTAATCAATTAAATAATATAAACTTATAACGCCACACTGCAGTCCCACCCCCTGCGAACCCAAGTGGAGCGGTCCCGGCTGGGATGGTTTGGCCATGTCTGTAGAATGGGAGGGGATCGGCTACCACGACAAGCATGGGAAACCAAGAGCCAGGGATCCGGACCCCAGGACGACCCAGAGTCTGCTGGGAGGACAACATTAGACAATCTTTGAAGGACCGAGGACTGGGGTGGAGCCGGGCCGGGAGGGGGCCAGCCGATGGGATAGTCTGTCGCTCTCTCTTCCAAACCTCTACACCTCAGGGTAGAAGGGGAACGACTAAGTAAGTAAGCTAATGATTTGAGGAATTCTGCAATGTTTTCATGTTTTCCCACTGCCCCAAATAATGACTCCGAAGTATACACGTCTTAAAGACTGCGGGGGACAGTCAACTGCTGTCACCTTGACATTTCTTCGAAAAGGCATCCAAAATAATTTATGTCATCTACGCCAAAAAGTTTCAGAGAAAGTTTTGATGGATTCTTGCATCATTTGGTAGCCGCGGCAATGTAGACAGAGAATCACTTTGGAAATTGATGAGGCATTATGGAGTCCCCATGAAGATCATTAACTTAATACGGAAGACCTATGAAGACATGACATGCAGGACAACCGTTTAGGATTAGAACGAGAGTGAGACAAGGATACCTAGTGTCTCCATTTCTTTTCTTACTAGCAACAGATTGGGTTATGAAAACATCGACATCACACAACAGAAATGGAATCCAGTGGAATTTGACTAAACAGCTTGATGATCTGGATTTTGCAGATGACTTGGCTCTATTGTCCCATAACCATAATCAGATGCAAGAGAAAATGAAAATTCTCGATGAGAGGTCACATCAAGTGGGCCTGAAAATACACAGGGAAAAGACAAAGATTATGACAGTAAATGCAAGAAATGATAACAAGGTTGAACTTGAAGAAACGTCACTTAAGGATGAAGAATCGTACACATATCTTGGCAGCAATATAGACATAGTTGGAGGGACAGACAATGATATCAACATAAGAACCTTGTGACGTATAATGGAAAAAGAGCCTACAGTAATCTGACAGTTTTGTAATCTCGTAGCGCTCTATGATTTGCTAGCACAACCATGCATTTTCTGCCTGTGTTTACTCGCACAAGCTACTTTTTCTTCCCGCCTCTTTTCTTTGAACATAAGCAAACGAAGTGTTTACAAACTTTCGTGACCTGCCCGTCATAACAGGTAGCGAATCAGGTTTGTTTACCTCGTCTTCTCACGCGAGTTTATCTGTCAATCATACGATACCTGACAGATCGCACGTGAAAAACATAGAATCTTTTGAAGTCTATGAAGGGAAATCCAAAACTCCTCGAGTACGCTTTGATGTCGAGTCGCGGGCAGAACCCCGTTACACGTAATAAGTCTTTTGATAACGGTCGAAAACGCCGACGAAAGACTGGCCGTAAGCCTTTATCTTGTAACTCACTTTCTGATTCTCCGTTACACACAGTAGCGCGAAAATTAACAACATCTATAGATCAGAGAAATATAATGATATATAAACTGTTTTATTAAACCTGCTATCAGTTGTCACTCAGAATTTTTGAATACTCTAAACACGCAGTTGTAGAACCATTATTGTGAAAAATGTGTTATTAGCATTCGTGGGGATTTTTCATTCTGATTTTCTGGTAATAGAAAATAGTGCTTACGTGTTTAAAAGTGTTAGCTTTTACCAATTAAAAGTGTTAGCCTTTACCATTATAATTCACTTAGATTTTCTAGCTGTTAAAAACTAGTGAAATAAAATAACGCGTAGCTATTTCATACCAGATGTTCAGTTATAATGTTAATTTTCACCACAGGCTTTCTCACACAAGAAGAGACGGTTTTGGCTGACTGGTTAAATGCTAGGCGCGACTGATAGTGACAGAAAAGAATTCACACTTTATTTCACTGTGCGTATTTAGTATGTGCCTATTATTTAATACCATACGATGATTAACAGACGCCGACAATTTAAATCCAGTAACGACAGGCGATACTTTGTGTAAGTACGCATATGGATAATTAAAAAATAATTAACATTGTACACTGACTGCCGGCGCGAGCAAGGGGCGGGAGAGTTGCATAACTCCATCCGACATAAAACTCAGAGCTAGCAAAGGCTGACCGTGTAGGCGTAAAGGAAAACACCGTGTGCCTTTTAAACTTAATCAGGACTGACGGAGTGGAGGAGAGATCGTCTTGTCCCCGTCTGTGTGTGTAGGTATCGGATTAGCATAATTTATATATATATATATTGTTTCTTGTATTCTTCGCAGACCTGATCACAAGGGCGTCCAACGGTCTTTTTTTTTACTGATTGTTTAATGTTTTCTCTTTTTCTTGGCTTGTGCGTCACCAATTTCATTTGTGAACGAGTATTAGCCAAAGATACATGAGAAACATTTTAACTTATAAGCTTAACTGCACTTACGAAACCCAGATATTTTTTCCAATTCTTACCAGCCCACTGGGGTGTACAAAATAACGTTAATGTTCCCGACTTCTGACAGTTGTATTCAAGCGGATTTATCCAGATTTTACGCTGTGCAGAATCGGAGCTCTAACATATAGTTGTCCGATAGGATTATTATCATTATCATTGGTAACATTTTTTTGCAACCAGATGTTTCCCAATACTGGAAGTATTTTCCTCTTTTAACTGCAAACCCCAAGAGCACGTTCCTACATCAACTATTGGCGGTGACATTTTGTTCATCCAGAAAAAAAAAAAACACCAGATTCGGCGTCCACCTCACTAGTCTTTATTTGTTAGAGGATGGACTGGGGCCAATTTGGGAAGTGAACCTGACATTATATATATTCAGGAATAATTGTATTTCCAAGGGATATCACCAAGACTAGGTAAGAGTGATTGAGTGGCAACTGTATGAAAGAGGCGTGAGTATTTGTCTTTATTTCAGGGAATTTACCAACATTGGATTTGCTTAAAATTGTTTACTTTACTGGGTAGCATATAGTAGGAAGTTGTTTACTTTACTGTCTACTCTGTAACATAGTGCTAACCTTCGACCTTTGGGTTATTAACGTTTGGGTTCTTTTCTCCATAGGGGGAGGGCACATTTAATCTGCTATGTCATATGTATGTAAATCTGATTTTATTTGATCTTTCTTTAGATATTGGTGTTGTCAAGTTTAATGATAATAAACAACAAAGAAACTTACCTTTGTGTGTTGGTCAGACCCATACCAAAGTAACCGTAGTTTTTCACGTTTGTGTGTCTTGTTGTCACATAGCTGTGTGTGTGTATAGTTAATCTTATATTTATATGTATGAGGAGGGCAAGGTTGTCTTGTACTAAATTATAGTCGTATAGATAGGCTGGAATAGAGAAACGTACTCATTCCAGAGATATATTTTTTCCCTTAAGCTACCAACCGTGAAATCTATTTCTCACACCTTTCTCGCGTACCTATCACCATCCACTCTACTCAGACGGGCCAAAAATAACTCACAACCTATCCGTAAGACAAATACAAAATGCAAGAGGAGCTTTCATTGCATTGGGAAACATTTGGTGAACAAGAGAAATCAAGTCCAACACGAAAATAAGAATCTTCAACACAAATGTCAAGTCAGTCTTATTGTATGGCTCTGAGACATGGAGAGCAACAAAAACAACAACCAAAAAGCTACAGACTTTAATAAACGGGTGCTTGCGTAGAATAGAAGGACTGAAATGGTATGACAAAGTCACAAATGTGGAATTGATGACAAGAACCAGACAAGTGCCAGTGGAATAAGAGTTGAGAAGAAGACGCTGGTGATGGATAGGACACACATAGAGGAGACCTGTTGATAGCATTACAAGGCAGTCCTTGTTCTGGTATCCACAGGGAAAGAGGGGCAGATGCAGACCAAAAACAGATGGAGAAGAGAACTGGATACAGAGGTGAAAATGATGAGGAAAACATGGAAAGAACTTGAGCGGATGGCACAGGACAGGAAGACTTGGCATGTCTTTGTTGAAGGCCTATGCTTCTCGGGGAGCTAAAGGGTATTGGAAGCACAGTGGTTAGTGCGCTGGCTTCCTAGCTCATGGTTCAATCCCCAGTTTGAGGGGGGACTTTTTAGACCGCAAACGCTCTGGGGTCGACCCAGCCTCATGAATTGGGTACCAGAGCAACTATGGGAAGGTAAACGATTCTGTGTTATTTAGAGTTTGTGCTGCGAACACTCGCAAGCGGAGTTGATTACCAGATTTTCGATTCCATGCATGAAGTATGACCCCATTTGAGGTCATGCTGTCATGCTTTTGGAAGATATTTGTCACCCCCTCGATACATCTTGTCCTGGACAGATTTCCATTTAGATCACTTTCATTTTGAGGTTGTGTTCGTGCCGCAAATTAACCTGGATTCACCCAACAAGGTGTCTAAGCCAAATGATTCTCTGTTCCACAATGTATACTCGCACATCTGCCGGTTTACGATGTCCATTATTCGCTTATTTTTCATTTGTTTATGTACAGACCGCAAGGTCTATTCTATTTGGACATGCGCCCTAATATAACCAACGAACTTTGTGTCTAGGTTGAACGAGGAAAGTATATATATATATATATATATATATATATATATATATATATATATATATATATATATATATATATATATATATATATATATATATATTTTAAAAAAAACCAATAATTTGGTTACAATACTTTATGTTTGGTCAGCTGCTTATTTCAGAATCCTATGTTAGAGATGATTTTTCTGTCTTCTTATATGGATGGTCCAGTCAATTGTTTCTTTGGTTAGTGTCGAAGTTTGGTACAGGCAATGCAATGTTACATAAAAACATTATATTAAATCAGTTGCTTCTTTGCGGCAATTTAAATCTTTGAATGCCCGAAAAGTACTACCCTTTGTTTAGTATTTGGTCTGTGGTAAACATAATATCACATATAAGATAAGACGAGGTCGATAGAACAACAACATAGAGAAGAGAACCGGAGACGGAAGTGAAGGTGACGAGGAAGACATGAAGAAAACCTTGAACTGATGGCACGTGACTGGAGTCCTTGGCATTGCGGTTGTTGAAGACTTATGCTCCTTGGCGAGCTGAAGGGCGAAGAAAGAATAAATGAAACGCTCTATCAAGGTAGTTAGTTAACGTTACCTGTTCTTGAAGGTTAGTTTTATACATTTTCTATATTTCTCTTCGAGCGTCCGACTGACAGAGTGGTGGTCTCTTGTGGCAAAGGTGCGGAGTTCGATTCACGGTATCCACACGCTTCAGTCGCCCAGCTGTAAATGAGTACCTGACTGCACTTGGGTTAGAGAATGAGAAGACAGCGAGGTAGTGCACTGATACCCCCCCCCCCCCCCCTTTTCTCGAAATTGGACCTAGTATAGTGAAGTCTCTAACACTTCACTCCATTACAAAAAGCGTATATATTTTATCTTGTTTGAAATATTTTTTATTTTCTTCTTTTTAGTGTTTTTTTTTTTTTTTAAATTTAAGTCAAATGTAATCGATCCGCTAATGAAATTATCAGTTTGCGATAAAGAGTCCAGAGCACAGGAGGCGGATTTCATTATTCAGTATATTACACGGAAAGTTAATATTTTGTGTGTGTTTAATTAAAAAAAAATTTTGATAAGAGTTATAAATTACACTTTTTAAAATGTAGTTGTCAGTTGTGTGTATATCTGTGCACGCGTGTGCGATAGTGTGTGTGGGGGAAAAAAAAGGGGGGGGGGGGTTTGAGAAGTTTCAATATTTCTCTCAAGAGAGACAATTTTGTTGGAAAGAGTACACCTAGATTATTCGCAGTTATCGCCCATTTCACTGATGATATAATACAAACAAACAAAATTAATATTAATTTTAATTGTATTCATTCTATTATTTTTACGACTGATTATTGTATTGTCAAGGGGAACACACAACTATGCCAAGTTTCAAAGATATTGTTAGTGCATTAAAAGCCTGTGTTTAAAATATTTTTAGTTTTTATTTTCTTCTTTTTAGTGTTATTTTTTTGTTGTTTTTAAATAAGTTAAATGTAATCGATCAGCTAATGACATTATCAGTTTGCGATAAACGAGTCCAGAACACAGGAGGCGGATTTCATTATTCAGTATATTACTTACTTACTTAGTCGTTCCCCTTCTACCGTGAGGTGTAGAGGTTCAGTATATTACACGGAAAGTTAATATTTTTTTTTTGGTTTCATACCAAAAAAAAAAAAAATTTGATAAGAGTTGTAAATTACATTTTTTTTTAAATGTAGTTGTCAGTTTAAATGTAGTATGTCTGTGCACTCGCGTGCGATACTGTGTGTGTGGAATGGGGGGGGGGGGGGGGGGGGGGGCAGAGGGGGGGGGGGGGGGGGGGGGGATTTTTTTTTATTTAATTTATTTTTTTTTTTTTTTTTAAAGGGGGGGGGGGGGGGGGGGGTGGGGGGGGGGGTCAATATTTTTCTCAAGAGAGACAATCTTGTTGGAAAGAATACACCTAGATTATTTGCAGTTATCGCCCATTTCACTGATGATACAATACAAACAAACAAAATTAATATTAATTTTATTCATTTTATTATTTTACGACTGACTATAGTATTGTCATGGGGAATACACAACAATGTCAAGTTTCAGAGCTATAGATCATCTGGAAGTGATTGAAAAATCGATTACAAGATTTGAAGGTGACAAGAGAGTGACGTACGTTGCAAGTTAAAGAAAAGCCTGTAAAAAAACTATTTTATTTAGATGACATGACAGTTCGTTAGAGTGTTTGATAATGTTGTACATACAGATGTTGAAGAAAAGCGATGACAGTACACAACTTTGACTACAACTCCAGAAGTTGAAGCTCTGACATTATAAAGGGCGTTTGTGTTGTGACATCACCTCCTTGATGTTTACACTGACTACTGTCGGGTATTTTAAAACTTGATCACACGTCACTGCTATAAATACAGACATTTGTAATGATTAAAAACCCCTGGGATAACAGTTCAAGATAGACCAACCCATAGATCACACAAGGAGGATCTCAGCACAGTGCACAAACTCCGTAGCACCGACGAGAATCCTTATGTGTGTACATAGGAATCATGCATTCTATAAATTTTGTGGTGGGTAGGTTTCTAATTTTTAAATTTTGCCAGGGCATTGGCCTTATGGCCTACTCTTTACGATTTCCAACTGCCGAGGGATTTTTAACGTGCGCAACTTGCACAAAGGAACCTCTTATTTTTTTCGCCCTTATCCGAGTAGGCTAGGCATCTGATCTCACTACCCAGGAGACCAGGGGGAGCATGACATCATTAGGACCACTGGTTTCGAAAAAACAAATTCCATAAATTATATTCCCTCTAATGGGAATCGAACCCGGCACCTTTAGAATTCGAGGCGGACGCCATATCTCTTCACCACTCCGCCACTCCGAACAGTTCATTCCGCATTCATTAATCACTAACAACAGGGATTATCATTTATTTATCATTCCTTATCCACCGTAAAATGGGGCAATCATTTGTTAAGCATGCATGCATTCATTTGACACCCTCCAGCTTCCTGTGGAGAGTATGTTTTAAACACAACTACGTAGTTCCTTCCGGTCATGTGCCGAGCATTCAAAGTCTCTTCATGTCTCCTTTATCTCTTCACGACTGGCTCCAATCTTCTTCTCCGTGTCTGTTAGGCCTCCATCTTTTTATTTGACCATAGTGATTCCATAATAACGACTGTCTTGTCATTCTATCAGCTGGTTTCTTCAATGCCTGTCTTATCTAATGCTCCTCACCTCCTGTACGACTCGGTCTACGTCAGTTTCTTTCCATCAGTGACAAATATGTGATCTTGTCCTGTTATTTCAGTCATTCTATTTTGCGGAAACACCTATCTGTCGAAGTCTGTAAACCCTCCGTGAAAGTCTGTAAATCCCCTGTGAAAGTCTGTAAACCCTCTGTGAAAGTCTGTAAACCCTCTGTGAAAGTCTGTAAACCATCTGAGAAAGTCTGTAAATCCTCTGTTAGTATGTAAACCCTCTGATAAAGTCTGTAAACCGCTGCGAAAGCCTGTAAACCCTTTGAGAAAGTCTGTAAACCTCTGTGAAAGTCTGTAAACCCTCTGAGAAAGTCTGTAAACCCTCTGTGAAAGTCTATAAATACCCTGTGAAAGTCTGTAAACCCTCTTAGAAAGTCTGTAAACCCTCTGTGAAAGTCTGTAAACCCTCTGTGAAAGTCTGTAAACCCTCTGTGAAAGTCTGTAAACCCTCTGTGAAAGTCTGCAATGTCTTGTCTGCTGTCTTGTTGTTCTCGATGTTTGAGTGAAAGATTTCTATTTTTGTGTTGGATATGATTTCTTTTTATTTAAACCAAAACAATGAACGCCCATCATGCCTTTCATATCTTTATTTTGATATCACTGTCCGTTTCCCTAACTTTATCTACACAACTGCCACGATATAAACTAGAGCCGCGGTGCACTGGCTTCCTAGCTCGGTGGTCCATGGTTCAATCCCCAGTTGAGGTGGGATTTTTTAGACGGCTGACGGATCTGGGGTCGACCCAGCCTCATGAATTGGGTACCAGAGCAACTTCTGAGAAGGTTAAGGCGGCCAGCGTGATGCTGACCACATCACCCCTAGTGTCGATGGTCAAGAAAATATGGTACCTAACACCATAGTCCCAATATGCCTTTATGGGCGAGTAACGGGATCCTTTACCCTCCCTTTACTTACGATATAAGCTGATTCCACATCTTGTTGGAACCTTTTTCCATGTGCCATCTGGCCATCACCTGTCTCATTTTTTCTCATAATCTTTGTCCCTCCCGCCCCCCTGCCCCCCCCCCGTGGTTTATTGAGAACCAGGTGTTGTGACCTCTCATTAAGTATTATCATTTGGTCTTGCATCCTGGTTACGGACGGCTGTGAGACAGAATAGGTAGTTGTTGGCAGAAGCCAGGTCATTACCTTGTTCTGTCAGAGCCCGCTGAATTATATTTTTGTTGGTTAATGTCGTAGTTTTCATAATCAAATTTATGGAAAGTAAGAAAAGAAATGTTGAAAAGAGGCACCCGTGTGGCACTCTAGTTTTTATCTTGAAAGTTATGTAAGTTTCCCTTACTGAAGAAGTTTGCATTTTTTCTATTTATTTGTTTTGCGTATTGAGTTAGTGAGGTTGTAGGGGACTCCAGAATGCCGGATCAGTTTTCAAAACGACTCTCTATCTAAACTGCCGAATATCTTTTTGTAGTCCAGAAATTCAATGTAAAGATATGTTCAATTCTAAGCTCTGTTCAACTTTAAAGAGTAGTATGGCTATCTGGTGTGTACATGCATTAGCCGCTGAAAAAATGACAGAAATTTATTCATCATTCATTAACCGATGAGACAAAAAAGACAGCAATTCATTTATCATTAATTAGCCAGTGAAATAAGGACAACAATTCATTTATCATTCATTAGTAGAATAAAAAGCACGTTCATGCACGCTACACTCTTCAGATGAGTATCCGTTATTTCTGTCACGCGGAAAAAAGTTACATGTCTTGGGACAGTGGACTTTTTGCTGACGAATCTTGAATACAGGAAAACGAAGAGAAACATTGGTAAAAATTACGTAAAGTATGATGTTGTTATCTGTAGATGCTGTCACATTGTCGAACGTTATGCTTTTCAGTAAATTTTAATCGACTCTTATAATATTCCGTGAGCTACCGGGGCCCGAAAGGGGAGCAAAGAACAGTTACACTGTACCCTTCCAGCAATATCGTAAAATGCGACTAAGGAGGGTTGGGCATGGGGCTAGTTACCCCATCCTTTTAAAAAGTTTACCACAAAAACGTCAAGAAGCATGTGTAGAAGTCAACTATACAATATAAGGCAATTCAGCGGTCCAAGAAAAAAGATAATGTGGACATCAGGCACATGAAGCAACCCAGAGAAAGCCGAAAGGAGTCAGGGTTGCCAACTAACCTATTTTCCGTCTAGGATCGGCACCTAGAACGTTCGCACTCTAAACGAACAAAGGACAACTACATAGGCGGCAGCAGAAATGGGGAATTACAGGATGGATATCCTGGGTCTCTGAAGGGCATAGAGTGGAAAAATCTTATCACAGGAGAAATGGTGTTTTGCTCAGGACGAAAGTGCCCACCACAGAGAAGGGGTGGCCCTAGAACTTGAAATGATGGCATGTGACAGGATGACGTGGCATTTGTCTGTTGAAGGCCTATGCTCCTTGGGGTGCTAAAGGTTATTGGTTAGTAGTGTACGAATAATTTTCAGCGTTTTCACATTCTTTAAGATGTTCGTGTGCTTCGGATTGACAGCGTGGTTAGAATGCTGGCCACTCGCGGCGCAGTTACTAGGTTCCGTGATCCAAACCTTGTAGCGTCAGGCTCAAGTCTACCCAGAAGTTGACCAGATTCTGCTCTTGAGTTAGGGAAGGCAAAGGGAGCGGGGGATGAAACTGGTCACTCCCATCTTTAAAAAAAGCTGACCGAGTATATTGAAGTCTCTAACACTTCTCTCCCCTGCGGTAGTATTTGATATGGGACTACCCTAAGGTTACTGCACATAATGTTTGCATGGTATAGGAATAAAGATTATACCTAAGACAAATTATAAATTCATTAGTCGGTCACGTTTAATCAGACATGTATAACATCGGTTCTCAAACTGTGGTCCCCGAGACCCTTTCCGGGGGTCCGCCAGGATAAAGCTATTTGCATAATAGTCTAAGACGTTATTTGCCGTTTTCACTCATTCTCTCGCGAGAGTACAGTGGAGTTTTCCAGAGGCCACATGATGTGTGCTGACGTCATCGCTCTGACGGCTGATAGAATGTGTGCTTGTGTATTCTTTTGTTTTCTAGAAGCAGAAGCTGATATGAGAATCCAGCCGTGTTCTATTAAGCTAGACATTAAAGAGATTTGCCAAAATGTAAAACAATGCCACTCTTCGCACAATTTGTGTGTGTGTGTGTGTGTGTGTGTGTGTGCGCGTGCGTGCGTGCGTGCGTGCGTGCGTGTGTGTGTGTGTGTGTGTGTGTGTGTGTGTGTGTGCTCTAGAAAAAACAGTTATTTTTCATAAAAATATGTTATTTATTTTAACATATAATGAGTTTATTATTGTTACTTTTAAATGAATTAAAAAATATTTAAATATTTCTCAGTTTTAATTTACAATACAGTAAATATCGATTGATATAACCCACATAAACTAAAGCTCTTTGGGATTCTCATACATTTTTAAGAGTGTAAAAGGATCCCGAGACCAAAAAGTTTGAGAAACGCTCATGTATAACATAACATCTCTCACGCCCCCTGATTATTCTTACTAAACCGGCGTTAAAAGCACACATTCTTTCTTTTAACAACTAAAACGATGTTATTTAATTTGAACGTAAGCTGTAGTTTTAAAGATAAATGAGAAAATTGTATTTAGAATAAGGTTTGACTGATGAAATCAAACAAAGCAGCGTTAAGCAAAGATATAGAAATTATGTGTAATGCAACTGATCGATGACAAGAGCAATGTCGACAGGAAACTCTATAAACAGCGTTAGAACAGGAGACACCTTGTCGGACAAGTATTTTAACCTCTTTCAAGCGATTGTGACAAAAATAAGAGGTGTCACAAAATGAGTGTAATGAAATCTCTACATATATAAAAGGCAACGTCTGTCTGTTACCTCAAAACTCGAGAATGGTGAACAGATTTTGATGCGGTTTTCTCCAGCATATTGGACATTTCCCTGGGAAGGTTTTAAGCTATATGTCATCACGGTGCGACATCAGGAGGCTGAGCAGGGAAGAAATATGTTGAGCAAATCTGAAAAAAATTGTGCGTGCGGCCCATTAAATTCGATACGGCGGCTAAACTATAAGCGATATATCGAAACAACGTATGAGGGACTTTTAGGGCTTAATAGTTCTACAAAAAAGTCCGGGAGTGCATATAACCCAGATCAATAGATAACTCACAATAAGCATTTTTATGTTTCAATTTTTGGCGAAATTTATAACGTTCAGTTTGCTGTTGAATGTCGTCGTAAACCCTAAAGATTTACGAAAACAAATTACATCTACGTCAAGAGCATTTAATAACGAAATCAAAGTCTTTAACACTATTTACCAATAATTTATAAATCAGGAGTAATCACGGAGTGAACATAAATAAATTAATCGAGGCTGTGACGGCCGACGATGCGAAGCTCGCGAGCGTGTCCGACATCCTACATTTCAGGCAGAATGTAAAGCAATGGGTTTAATAGAAGATGTTGTTCATTGGAACAATACACTGTAGGAGGCTGTTTTGTCCAGTTCACCTTCGTCGCTTAGGTATTTGTTTGCCATTTTTTTTGGGTATTTTGCTACGTATCTGATCCACTACCTCTGTGGCTTTCACATAGAGGCAGCATGTCAGAAGATATTTTACACCGAATTTGCCATGAACAGTCTTTAGAAAATTACCATACAGCGATGAAATACACAATTCTGCTTTAATTGAACTAAAAAAAATATTATACAGTCGTTCTCAGAAAAAAACGTATTAAGAGTTTGGTCTTCCGCAAACAAATGATCCGGATTCTTCTGCTTTTGTCCGATTATATCTTCAAGAAACGACGTTATGGCCAACAGGCGTTCTTACAAACTATAAGTAGAGATGAGACTCGCTTGAACACTGATTAACTTAGAGTTTACGACATCGTTCTTGCAGGTATTATTTTTAGATGCGCCTGGCGGTACGGGAAAGACTTCCCTTATAAATCTGCTTTTGGCCAAAATAAGATCTCGTGGTGATATTGCCCTGGCCGCGGCTTCTTAAGGAACATCTGCGACGTTGATACAAGGTGGCAAAATGGTCCATACAATGTTTAAGTTGCCACTCAATTTATGGCATGATGACCAAGGTGTTGTGTGTAATATTTTTAAACAGAGCACCACAGCAAAATTACTGAAAAAGTGTTCGCTCAATGTGTGGGATGAGAGCACAACGTCGCATAAAAGTTCTATCAAAGACCTAGATAGGACTTTCAAAGATAAAAGAGGCGACAACCGGACTCATTGGTGGCGTGACCGTATTATGTGCAGACGATTTTATGCACACTTTACCCGTTATCCCAAGAAACACATGGGCAGCCGAAGTGAATGCGTGTTTAAAAAGATCTTTCATTTGGCCTGACGTTGAAAAACTATCCCTCTCAAAGAATATGAGCGCTCAAATTTTTTTGGGAAAGTCAATATGTCTCTCTTTGCAGATTTGTTGTTGAAAGTAGGAAACGGAGACTTGCCTCTACATGGATGGAAAATCAGTT
Source organism: Oreohelix idahoensis (assembly GCA_024509875.1). Classification (NCBI taxonomy): domain Eukaryota; kingdom Metazoa; phylum Mollusca; class Gastropoda; order Stylommatophora; family Oreohelicidae; genus Oreohelix; species Oreohelix idahoensis. Next base: position 330,606 of record JAMPIV010019401.1, on the reverse strand, counting down.
CGGGTAATACTCAGCTTTGTAGAGTTGTTCACGATATCCAAACGTTGATCAATTCTGTTTATCAGGACATAATAAATTTACGAAGTAAATCTCCATCTGGTTTAAGGAACGCGCTTTTTTGGCACCTAAAATTGATTCTGCATCTAAAATAAATTATATTATATTTGATCAGCTTTCCCATACATACAAGTCCGTTGATATCACCTTGGACGAACAAGACTCCATACATTACTTAGTCGAGATTTTAAACTCTGTAAATCCTTCAGGGTTACCGTCTCACGAACTACGTTTAAAAGTTGGTGCACCAATTCTTTTACTCCGCGATCTTAGCCCGCCCAAAACTGTCTAGTGGCACTGGACTCCAAACTACATCTTCGAAGAACTACATAGTAGAGGCCACCATCTTGACAGGTTGTGGTAGTGGGGAGAAGGTCTGCTTACCAAGAATCCTGATGATTCCCTCCAATATGCCGTTCAATTTTAAGAGACTCCAATTCCCTATAAAAGTCTGTTTTTCAATGACCATTAATAAAGCACAAGGTCAATCGCTTCACGTGGCCGGCGTCGACTTGAGCGATGAGTGTTTCTCACATGGGAAACTTGATGTGGAATTTTCCCGAATTAGCACACCAGAACTCTTATACGTGTTGTCACCATGGTGACTGTACTACCAATGTCGTCTACACTTATACGTGTTGTCACCATGGTGACTGTACTACCAATGTCGTCTACACTTATACGTGTTGTCACCATGGTGACTGTACTACCAATGTCGTCTACAAAGAAGCTCTCATTTACATTATTTGTGTTAGAAGCAGACATCAATAATAAAATTTAAAAAAAAAAAAAAAAAAAAAACTTGAACCTTCCTAAAACGATTCCGCACCACACTCGACTTGCACCCATTCCGACATGGACCGGACTAAGCCGGGTATGACCGCTAGTTCTTAAATAAATATTTCCTCACACAGACGCAACTTTTCGTTAAAGATGCAAATCGGCAGGTTGCACTATTGTGATTGAAAAGTTATACGTGTGTCATATTTCAGTCCAAAAACATGACGCTGCAAGCACAGCGGGCTTTTATCTACGTATTCTGAAATACTGGTACAACGCTAAATAATTCTAAAATTCATACAATATTTTAACAAAAATTAAAGCAATGCCTTTTAGTGAATAAAGAACGCTCCTTTTATAAATAGCATTTGAGAAATGACAAGTCTCAGGTTTAAAGTTTAAGATTGTAAAAATGTTACGAAACAAGTCACTATTTTCAAATACATTTCAAATACAGCCAAGCCAACTTATAGCACTCGTAATTAACTGTCATAAGTAAATCTTTCAAGTGTCAGACTACAGCAAATTGTTAGTTTTAGTCCAATCCAGTATTTTCTAGATTTTCTTTACGGTAGACAACCAGACGCAAGAATGTTTTGTGTGCAGAAGTCATAAATATTTCACCGGTATTCTACACAGCTTTATATATATATATATCTTGGAAGCAATGCAGACAAAGTCGGAGGGACAGACAGTGATGCCACAATAAAGTCAAGACTAGCTGTCATTATATTGGAAAATACGAAGAAATCAAAAGAGATTACTTCCAACAAAAAAATCAGAATATTCAACTCAAATGTCAAGTCAGTCCTACTGTATGGCTTGGACAACAACAAAAATAACGATCCAGAAGTTACAGACTTTCATAAATGGGTGCTGGCGGAGAAGAAAATAATGAAAGTGGTATGACAAAATCACTAAGGTAGAACTAATGAGGATAACCAGTCACGTGTCAGTGGGACAAGACATGGGAAGTAGACGTTAGCGAAGGATAGAACACGCCTGGATATAGTCTGCTGATAGCGTTTCGTGGCAGTCCTTGTTCTGGTATCCCCAGAGTACTGGAGACAGAGGGAGACAGAGGGAGACATAGGGAGACACATGAAGATGAGAACGAAGAAAAAAACTGAAAGTGATGAAGATGGCATGGACAGACCATGAGCTGATGGCATGGACAGACCATGAGCTGATGGCATGGACAGACCATGAGCTGATGGCATGGACAGACCATGAGCTGATGGCATGGACAGACCATGAGCTGATGGCATGGACAGACCATGAGCTGATGGCATGGACAGACCATGAGCTGATGGCATGGTACAGGAGAACTTGATATACGTTTCTTAAAGACCAAAGCATCGTGGGGAGCTGTTGGGTGACGAGTAAGAAGATGAATCTACATACGAGTGCAAGGTTGAATAAATTCTTCTTGTTAATAACTGTCTAACTAACGAAACATGAGGACTAATATTTACTCATGGCATCCATTCGTTAATATCCAGCTCTAGATCCTCATGGAGCATGCAGTCACCACTAGAACTGAACCCTTGCAGGAAATCTGCACCAAAGTCCCTGTGCTCTTGTAGCAATATTTTCTGTAGCAATTAGTTTTACATGAAGTTGCCCGCCACATGCACAATTTCATATTAGTCGCCACATACGACACGTTTGGGAAAGTAGCCGTCTTATTCCTTATCTGTTTGATCAGAAACCCACAATAACTTTTTACAGCACGACAAAACAATTACGCCGAAACGTAAAGCAGTCTCTAATGACATGTCCTGTTTAACGTAAATGTTTCCGTTCGCTGCATTCTGGGTGTATACTGTTGCAGGCTGCACCGTCTAAAATCAATAGCATCTGTGCCATAACTAGAGTTGACGTCAAAAGAAATCAGCCGCGCGTGACTATATCAGTAGTTGAGTAGTCTCCAAACGTTCGCAAACACCAACTCATTGCTTCTGAACACTGCGCATGCAAGCGACGCCGCAACAGATATGCCCATAATTGGTAAACAGTCTGGCATAAAATCGCCTAGCTTAACTGATCAATCACCGAGAGTGTTGGCTTGGGAGGGGATATTAAAATAAATGCTTTATTTGACCATGTATATACATAAATATATTTACCACGTGTCATAACTGAAATTATTCAATCATTACCGGGACAGCTCCCTATCGAGCAAAGTCCTTCAACAAATTTATGACAAGTACTCCTGTCCTGTCCTGTCCTGTGTCATGCACTCAAAATGTGTCTATGTCTTCTATATCCCCTTTTATGTGGGTATCAAATTGCCTTCTCCGTGTGTGTGTTTTTGGTTTCCCTGCATTTATCGTAGACTGGGAATTCCAGAACAAGAGATACCTTGCCATGTTATCAACAGGTTTTTCTCAATTTGTTTTCAATCCATCCCTTGCCTCTTACTCTTTTCATCTGTTCCATTGGCGTCTGCCTGGCTCTCGTCATCAATTCAATTCTACATTGGTAATCTTGTCATACCAATTCAATCCTTATAATCTATATAAGCACCTACTTATGAAAGTCAGTAACTTTTTAGTAAGTGTTTCTGCTTGTGACGAAATGGACGACCTCTATCGATCTTTGGTTCTCTCCGGCAGTATCGGTACATTTGTGGTACTGATTTTTATTCTGTGCAGTCAATTATCGCACCTTTCTGTTTCTATTTCTTTCTTTTCTTGTTATTCTCTGCTAAGTAGCAGATATTTGATTTTAATCAAGTCACCCTATAGGTGATAAATATCATATTTGCAAGGAACGCCTGATATGATACATCACATTTGCTTGGCGCTACCCAGATTTGTTGGTTATAGGCGCGGCAGATGAACACGTAAATCGGCCATCGCTATCGGCTTAAATCACCGATAAGACACGGAGTTTACGTACTCATACGACAGATAATGAGATTACTGTCTGGGTGACACCTGTGGGCACACAAGTGTGATATAATCGCTTCCGGTCACTTGGTTAAAAGTAATCATTGATTTATTACATTTTAGACAATATGAGTCTACAAATGTGTTGGTGAGAGTGTATGCAATACATCATATTACCATATATGGGAGACGTGACCTTTTGCAAAATGTTTCCATGTAGGAAATATTTTGAAAGTGCCACACCCGACCTGTTTGAAATGATTGGATCTTTCTGTTTAGATTCATAACAATATTGAGGGGAATATAGCCTGACCATTTTCGCAGTTTTATCGCACTGTGAATTTCAAGCTCGCCAAGACAACACCAGACCTCGCCAGAGTGAAGAATAGATTCATAATTCCTATATGTTAACCGGACCTTTTATTGGAGAACCAAATATGACTTATAAAGCAAATGAACTCTTTACATTTTAATAGGGAACACCGGGACTAGGAAACTGAAGAAACACGGAGTCAGAGGGGGAATCTATGGTCAAAATTAAAGACATCCCAGACGCGTGTAAGAGAACGATTCGTCTCTTTTATTCATCTGAGCAAACAAGTCTGTAGCCAGGATTGGCGTAAGTTGTGATTTACATTTCATATTTTATTACTAACATGTGAACTAACATATATATGTATATATTACTATGTGAAGTTTAATGTATGACCTGCTGCCGTCGGCCACCAACCTTGTGAAATGGGGAAAGTCGGATGATGAGCAGTGCCCCCTGTGCCAGGGGAGGCAGACTCTTGAACACGTGCTCTCAGCGTGTAAGGTGGCATTAGGGCAAGGGCGATACACTTGGCGCCATAACAAAGTGCTAAATGAGCTTGCTGCGACAATAGATCAGGCAAGAATGAAAGCGAATAGCAAAGTCCTGCCAGACACCGCAAACACATACTTTCTGAGGGCAGGAAAGTCAGCACACCCCAAACCGAGTAAACCTGGTAGCAGTTTACCATCTCTTCTTGACTGTGCAAACGACTGGGAGATGGCGGTAGACCTACCTGGACGGGGGGCATATCCAGAGTGTATCAGAAAATCGCGGAGACGGCCGGATATAGTGCTTCATTCTGCAGCAACGCTTCAGGTCATACTGATTGAACTGACCGTGCCATTTGAATCCAGATTAGACGAGCAACATTCATTCAAAGCGGCCAAGTATAGCGATCTGGCCGCGGATCTGAGACACGATGGATTCGGTGCAAGGATCATGGCGGTTGAGATGGGCGCAAGAGGGCTTGTGGCTGCATCAGTGTATGATTTATTGAAACTGTTGGGGCTGAAGGGACAGTCTAGAACAAGGGCACTGAAGAGGCTTAGTGAAACTGCCGAAAAGGCATCAGGCTGGCTGTGGAACAACCGCAATGGGCGATGGCCATCGTGACAATAAACGCTGCGGTACAGAAAACACCAAAATTTTTCTAAGTCCACAACGCTCTGGCAACCTCAGTATCTAGAGTGATGATTCGTGAACCACCACTGCAAGAGCTGGTGATTGCTTTACTGATAGTTTCGTAAAGAGAACTAAAAGCATAAAGTAGTTCTAGGCTCCCTATGGTGCAGGGAGGGAAAGATGAAAGAAATGATGTACATTCTAAGTATAAGACTTACATTTTCAAAGCAGTGTAAATGTCCCTATAAACATATTCACTTTAAAATTAATGTACGTTTTCAAGCTGTAAACCAGTGTAAATGTCTATGTGAAAATATTCATTGTAATTAATAGAAGTTTCAAACTTTTCCACAAGTGTAAATGTAAATGAAACATAAATTAATTTATATTGTGAACACTTTTCAAACAGTGGAGATGTAAATGTAAAACATATTATATCTGTACGTTTAACCTTTTCATTTAAATGTAATGTAACGCTAAAGCTATTCAGTTTAAATTTAAAGGAAGTTTTATCCCGAGGGATTAAATTTAATTCTCGAGGGTAAATTCTGACATGGGAAGGGGGGGGGGGGGGGAGGGGGGGGACACATAAATATGTCGGAGAAACGCCACACTCAGAAGAGCGTGTCGTTTCTATTTCTATTACCAGTTATTGATGGTACCAGCAGAAAGTACTATCTCTGGAACCAAGTGAAGGTAGAAGTGGACTAACGTTTTGCGAGACGCCAACATAATAGGGTCTTATAGACAGACGCAGAATCAACTTAGCCGTTACTCCTTGACGTTCTTGGAACGTGCGGCGCCTGAACCAGAGACGAGCGAGAGTAGAGTGACAGGAACTGACCCAGCAGAGAAGAAACTACCATTGGCAGCTAAGTGAAAATATCCGCTGCCAAAAGTGACCTCCTTTATTCAGTTGAATCTCATTCAAATGATGAAATCCTTTTCATAACTATTCAAATTATTTCTATTAAACTGTTAAACTTAAAGTGATTATTAAATTTTGTTATTTGTAATTGTAGCAAATGTAATTTTTGCTGGGGAGGTTAAGATGTTATACCTAACAAGAAAGATAGTTGTGTCTGTGTTAACTGTGTGAGGTCAAGCACATGTAGGTCCCTGACTATAAAAGGAATGATGATGATGATGATACATTGATCAGGGAACCTAACGCTACCTCCCTAGATCTCACACAGTCCGTATTTTGATTCTAGTGGCTGGTGTATGATGTCTCTAGTGTCTAGGGGTGAAATGAAGATGATGGTACATCAACACAATACACTTTAACTCACTATAATAAAATGAATAAGACAGTGGTTAAAGTTTTCTTTTAAAATTTGAATGTTTTTTCTTTTTACAATTTAATCTGCCTGTCCCGCCAACTTCTTTTGGACAGGTCTTTGAAAATGAGGAAATATATTTACATATAATACTTTAACTAAAATATGAACTCTTTGTCCTATGAATATATGTTAATATAGAGTTCCTATAGGTGTATTCACAGAATCAAACTTTAATAGTTGTTAGTGATTGTCATTTGTTATGAGGAGCTGTTGTTTACATCAAGCCCCATATAATTCAATGTTATTTTGATAGGAATTATTTTCTTAGGATGAAATGTCAGAGGTCCCAGCTGATAACTTGTCACCTGGGATTCTTCGTAGGTCGAATATAAGTCAGTATATCAATGTAGAGAAAATGTCGATCAGCACCCACACGTAAGCTCCTTCAGGCTATCAGCTAACAGCTTAAACTTTATAATGGAGACTTTACACCCACTCATCAGGTTTCCTGTCACCGGATGGTAACAGGAGATAAAAACTCTGCAAATAAAAGACACCCTGGCCTTTTCAACCTGATCATAACTTCTTATCCCTATCTATACATGACAATATGGGGTCAGCCTCTTGTGCATTCATGTGCATCAGCCCCTAATTTATGACTCACACCCTTCTGTGACCACACCACAGGTTCCTATGGCAGACACGCCACTGTACTTTTACATAGTTTGCTTCAATGCAATAACGTGGAGTCACCACATCTCCTTTTATATGATTTTTTTCTTTTCTTTTCTAACTTATAAACGCTCTAGGCATGTTGAAAAGTGTTCATAGAACACATAGGCTTCCTAACATTCAATCATCATCATCTCAGCCCGTAACCCGTCATGGGTGTCGTGGAATATTCTAATCCACATATATAAATTATTAGGTAAATATGAAGCCTAACAAATAAAATTAATAAAGAAAAGAGCAATGGTAAAATAACAGTGCTGTCACAAAGAAGGTACTCGAAATCCCCCTTGTTTTCTGCTTCGTCTGCAAATTGTAACGCTTTCACGTTGATAGTAAAAGCTTACCGTATTATTACCCACTTTCTTCAATGAAACGTGTGCTGTATTTCTTGGAAAAACATTGAGAGGCACCCTGCGTAATGACCTAAATTAATCCTAACATTAATTATATTACGTTACCAAAACGAACGAACAGATGGACTCAAATAGAAAGAGAGAGAGGGGCGAATGAAATCAGGAACGCATGCAAAATTAAACACGCGTCGCGCGATACACAATTACTACTATCACGCGTGTTAGGCTACATGCACTAACTTTTTCGGACGGACAGTGATAAATTCACTACCCTTCCCAGAGTTAGGTTTTAAAATCACAAAAAACGCTTATTAGGAAAGATAACATTATATGGGTTTACGTTTGAAAACATTACAGTACCCAGACAGCACATCTTCGAAACAGGAGGTAGAAGGAATTGCATATTTTGAACGCAGCCACGTAGCTCTTTTAAATTTGGATATTTGGGTTCCTTAGGGCTTGCTGACAAAGAATATGTAAAACGTTACGCAAATAGTCCAGGAATTAATAAATTATAACCAAAATAAAATAGTGGGGATGCCTGACAACATGGAATCATTTCTGCTCATAAAATTTTTTTATAACGTGTTTGAAAAAACCTTACGTTACAGAAATAGCCTACCATGTAAACTCCAAATTGATTGGAGCGCAACAAATGAAAGACTAACCACGATTGGTCGGGCTATAAATACTATCTATCGTTGTTAGGGGAGACGTGGAAAGGTAACATTTTTTCAAACACTTGTCGAAACGTGGCTCCATTGGCTAGACTCGCTGATATACTCACTTAGGAGCGTTAGTTCGAGACCACTAGTGCAAATAAGCTTGATAAAGCAACAGTGCGTTGAAGCCAGCTCATATTTTGCTAAATAAAAGCCTGGAACATAAGCAGATGGGAATTTGTGCCAGAATTCATTGCTAATCAACGTATCTGTGTTTGTTTCCATGAATTGTGGTAAGCTTGAAACATTCAGTATCTTTTAATGAAAATTGAATGTGAATTGTTAATTTATGCCTGTATATATGTGTAGTTCAGTAGCAAACATGATGTAAAGCCTATAATGCTCCCGCCTGAACAGAAGGTGTCGGAGGAAAGTAAAACTGCATGGAATGGCCAAACAGTACACTGACACCTAGATTATTGATTAGACAGAAATAATGCTGGAAGTGCAGAGGCGTGGTAACCATTAAGGAGGTAAATACTGGTATAAAGTATTTCAGATGAAGCTGACAGTTGGCCTAACGCTCTGAACTCAATGTTTGTGATGTATTGTGATCAGTGTAAAAAGAGAGTATAAGTTAGTTATGAAGTAGAAGGTACATCCTTCTTGATTTCAGGGACCGTGGTCTTGATGGTATTGAGCAGCACCTGGTCAGAGCTTTGCTGAATCCAGAGTCGGACAGCATACTCCTTGGTCTTTTTAGCTATCAGTGAGGTGTCTCCAGAGCCCAGGGGAGAATTCGAGCAGAGGAGTCCCTTCCTGCCGCCATCACGCAAGATAAGCTGATTTGGCCAGCTGAGCTCAACATTATGTCCCCTCATCTTGAAATGACTTTGTAAAAATAACATTCAGAGGGGAATTTAATTGTCTTAATATCAGGAACTGAGAACATCTCCAATACTAGTCCCAAAAGACAAACTATTGAAGTCATGATGACAAATACCAACAGAGCTTGAACAAAACAAAACCAGTATTACCTCATATTACTACTACACAACTGACACACATAGGATATTTTTAATAATATATGTCACTACAATATTCATATTGATAAAGTCTGTACATATACTTGTAATTAAAATTGATTGTGATTCCTGGTTCCTTTGTATTTGAATCAGGACACATATACCTTTATGACAACAATGAATACATATTGTTATTTGAAAAGTTATCAGTGACTCCTTAAGATATTCTCATAGAGTGTTATATGTATGTGAGTGTCACAGTGTTGTCAAGAGTAGTGGATTAAATTAAATTGTTTATCTGTCTGTTGTTGTGACTTACACTTCATCATACACATACCCTAGACATATAACGTAGTCATCACACTATTCCAGAATAATTCTGACTGAGATATATATATATGTGGCAGCAAGTAAGGTTATCTATAATACACTACTCTCATTAGATATAGATACCTTCACAGCTGATCTCAGTCAGTACACTAAGTCCCCCTATAAATATTTATAACATCCCACTTCACCACATATATTGGGGTCTCGCTCTTGGGATTTTGAATCTTTCCCTATTAAAAATATTGGGGGTAATTTACTTCAGGGAATATAAGAATTAAAAGGTATCCTTGGGTGGAATTAAATAAGGTTGAGCTCACGGTGCCTGTGTTGTCCATTAGATATATTTAGAGATTAAATTGTTGGTTAGACATTGTAGAAATTTACCTGATAGACAATGGCGGACCTGGCCAAGTTTCGATCTGCTGCTGTTCAGACTGCAAAAGAGTTAGGATTAGATGGGCAAGTTATGGTTGCCTATGTCACCACGGAATGTGACAAATTTATTGAACGCGAAGAAAGAAGATTAGAAAAAGAGGCCGAAAGAAAGTTAGAGGCTGAGACTAAGAGGTTGCAAGCTGAGGCTGAGACTAAGAGGTTGCAAGCTGAGGCTGAGACTAAGAGGTTGCAGATTGAGGCTGACAAAGAGGCTAAGAAATTGGAAGCAGAAAGAGAAGACAAAAGATTAGCTGCAGAAAGGGAAGAGAAGAAATTAGCTGCAGAAAGGGAAGAGAAGAAATTAGCTGCAGAAGAGAAGAGATTAGCTGCAGAGAGGGAAGCAGAAAAGGAGGAGAAAAGATTACAAAGGGAACATGAATTACGACTAAGGGAGTTTGAGTTTCAGGGCCATGCTCCTGAAAATGGTGCCAGTCCCTTTGCCTCTGATGCCACTGCTAGCCAAGGAGCCTCAACCTCAGCTATGAATTTTCATTTAGATCATTTTGTTGAGAAAGACGATGATATAGAGAGCTACCTAAATAGGTATGAACTATTAGCTACCACGTATGGGTTAGAGAGAGAAAGGTGGAGCTTAAAGTTATCTCAGGGACTTCGTGGGGCAGCTTATGAAGTTTTTGCAAAAATGAGCAGAGGTGATCAGGAAAATTATGAGATGCTAAAGCAGGCTCTTTTGTTAAGGTATGAAAAGAATGCAGAATTTTATAGGAAAAAATTTAGGAATGCTAAACTACTGTCAGGTGAAACCTATCACCAGTTCTCTGCACGAATAGAGACATACTTGGAGAAATGGACTTCTCTGGGGAAAACCCAAGATCTTAAGGAAATGGTCCTTATAGAGCAATTAAGAGAGTCCATGGCTCCAGACCTGAGAAAGTTTCTCATGGAACAAGGTGCAGAGAGGCTGGGTGAGTTGCTAAATGTTGCTGAAAGGTATCAAGCAGCTCAAGCAGAGGTAACAGGTAATAAAAAGAAACAAGTGGATAACTTTAGGGCACCACAGAACTTTAATAAATTTGATCCTAAGGATCAAAATAAAGGTAAGCACCAGTTTGATAGGCCACGGTATGAAAATAAAAATAAATTCCCACAATTCGATGAAAGGAAATATGATGAAAGAAAATCTTTCAACCAAGGAAAAAGGTGGTGTAAAAATTGTAAGATGAACAATCATGACACTGACCGTTGCAGAAGGAAACCTGTGTATATGGCAACCCTTCAGGTCAGGTCGACCTCAAGACAGGAGGAGGATATTATGTTAGATACCACTCCAGAAGAGATGAGGAAGGCACAGGCTGGGGATAAAACACTCAAGCCTTGTTTCAGAAAATTGTCAACTTGTCATACAACTCCAGGCAAGGGAGATTTTTACATGAAAAACAAGTTGATGTATAGGAAGACTGGAGCTAGATCCAAAGGTCAGGGACAACTGGTACTTCCTAAAAGATATAGGACAGACTTAATAAGGAGCCTACATGTGAAACCAGATGGGGACCATGAGAAAATAGGTACCATCATTCAAAAGGTGGCTCACAATTATTATTGGCCTAAAGCAAGATGGGACATTGAGAATTTTGTAGAAAGGTGTAGCATAGCACATGAGGGAACAACCACAAGTGGGAACATGGATCAGGACCTGGACACGCCACGGGGCAAAATTAGGCCTGACAATAAAAGGAAAAATAGATTTGATAAAGTGGACCAAATGGAATGGGAAGCCCCTTTTCACGGACAAGCTTCACTTAACTGTTTTACAATGGCCACTATGCGGAGAGTGCAAAAAGATGTCTTACCCCAGGATAAGCCGAAAATCCCTCAATCGGACTTAAACAAACTGGAGGAAGAAGATGTAGAGAGGAAATCTCTCATCAAGAATTTTAAGTGGGGAGAAAGCCCCAAAAGAAAAATTGGTAGCGGTCGTTTTGTGCATGAAAATTCTGGGAAGAAAAATCATCACTATAAAGCTTCGAGTGGAAGAGACCATACCGGTGCATGGACAAATAGGTCCACACAATTAAAGGTCCATATGTAGCTATGTTAAGAACGTGGACTGATGAAAAGGCAGAGGAAAACATTACATCTTCATACCAATATGTGAATGAGCTGACCACTCGGTTAAAAACTGGCTGGAAACTTGCCAATGAAAATTTGAAACAAGCCAGGAAGAAACATGCTGCCTATTATAACAGGAAGGCGAAAGACAGAAATTTGGCTGTGGGAGAGAAAGTACTGCTTCTTTTGCCTGGGAGTCAGAATAAGTTACAAATTGGATGGCAGGGTCCATATACAGTTTTAGAGAAGGTGTCTAGAACAAATTATAAGATAGATAAGAAGGGGAAAGAAAAAAATCTATCATGTGAATCTCCTGAAGAAATATTTGGAAAGAGAACATCAGGAAGAGACACACTTGTTGACCTTGTCCATCGCCATGGAGATGAAAAAGGAACCACTTTCATCATTTGAATATCCATTACACCCCTGTGAGACAGCAGCACAGGTGAAAATCAGTACACATTTAACGAAAACTCAGAAAGAGAGAGTGCAACAGGTTCTAAATAATCATGCAGAGGTGTTAACAGACCGACCAGGGCATACAAACCTATTGGAATATGATATGAAACTAATAGACTCCACACCTGTCTGTATGAAACCATATTCGATTCCGTTTGCTAAGGAGAAAGCTTTGAAGGAAGAGATAGACTATCTATTGAAGGAAGGAATTATTTCGCACAGTGAGTCTTCGTATAGTTCCGGTGTTGTACTCTTACGGAAGCCCTCTGGAGAACATAGACTCTGTATAGATTACAGGAGACTGAATGCTATTACAGAAGGACAGGTGGATCCATTGCCGGATACAAATCAGCTGTTTGCCAGACTAAATAAAGCTAAATATTTCTCAAAAGTGGATCTGAGTAAAGGATACTATCAGATTCCAGTAAAGCCTGAGGTTAGACCATACCTAGCTTTTAGTACCTCAGAAGGACACTATGAGTTTAATAGATTGCCATTTGGATTGAAGAATGCGCCTAGTGTCTTCTCTAGAATGATGAGAAAATTATTGGATCCTCTGAATAATCCCTGTATAACAAATTTTATGGATGATATCCTTATAGCAACAGAAACATTTGAGGAACACATTGACTCTCTGAACATGCTGTTTGATCGACTTAGGGAGGCAAATTTAACAGCCCGACCAACCAAATGTTGCGTTGGATGTAAAGAATTGGAATTTTTGGGACACACAGTTTATCAGGGAAACATGACCCCTGACCCAAAGAATTTAGAGAAACTACAGAAAGCCACGAGACCACAAACCAAGAAGGACGTGAGATCATTTGTCTCATTATGTGGTTTCTACCAGAAGTATATCAAAAACTTTAATTCCATATGTGCACCGTTAACTGAATTGACACGTAAAGGACATCCAGATCGCATTACATGGACACCACAATGTGAAATGACTTACCAAGAATTGAAGGAAAAGCTCACAAGTAAACCCATTTTGAAATTACCTGACTTAAGTCAAGAATTCATAGTAAGGACGGATGCAAGTAATATTGGGTTAGGTGCAACTTTACTACAGAAATCAGATGCATTGGATGGGGAATTAAGCCCAGTGGCATATGCTAGCAGAAAGTTGAATAAAGCTGAAATCAACTACTCAACTAGCGAAAAAGAATGTCTTGCAGTAATATGGGCGATAAAGAAATTCAATATTTATCTATATGGGAAGGCATTTAAGTTGCAAACAGACCACAAACCTTTATCGTTTTTAGCACAGGCTAAGCATGAGAACTCTAGGTTACTCCGATGGTCTTTACTTTTGGCTCCATATAATTTTAGCATTGAGTATATATCTGGAAAAACCAATTTGGGAGCGGATTTTTTAAGCCGCCATCCGTGTGATGAGAATCACCGTAAACCCCAGAAATAATAATAAATTTCTCTATGTGTATATAGAATAAAGGACTGACATATAATGTCTGTTTTAAGAGGGGAGGTGTCGTGGAATATTCTAATCCACATATATAAATTATTAGGTAAATATGAAGCCTAACAAATAAAATTAATAAAGAAAAGAGCAATGGTAAAATAACAGTGCTGTCACAAAGAAGGTACTCGAAATCCCCCTTGTTTTCTGCTTCGTCTGCAAATTGTAACGCTTTCACGTTGATAGTAAAAGCTTACCGTATTATTACCCACTTTCTTCAATGAAACGTGTGCTGTATTTCTTGGAAAAACATTGAGAGGCACCCTGCGTAATGACCTAAATTAATCCTAACATTAATTATATTACGTTACCAAAACGAACGAACAGATGGACTCAAATAGAAAGAGAGAGAGGGGCGAATGAAATCAGGAACGCATGCAAAATTAAACACGCGTCGCGCGATACACAATTACTACTATCACGCGTGTTAGGCTACATGCACTAACTTTTTCGGACGGACAGTGATAAATTCACTACCCTTCCCAGAGTTAGGTTTTAAAATCACAAAAAACGCTTATTAGGAAAGATAACATTATATGGGTTTACGTTTGAAAACATTACAGTACCCAGACAGCACATCTTCGAAACAGGAGGTAGAAGGAATTGCATATTTTGAACGCAGCCACGTAGCTCTTTTAAATTTGGATATTTGGGTTCCTTAGGGCTTGCTGACAAAGAATATGTAAAACGTTACGCAAATAGTCCAGGAATTAATAAATTATAACCAAAATAAAATAGTGGGGATGCCTGACAACATGGAATCATTTCTGCTCATAAAATTTTTTTATAACGTGTTTGAAAAAACCTTACGTTACAGAAATAGCCTACCATGTAAACTCCAAATTGATTGGAGCGCAACAAATGAAAGACTAACCACGATTGGTCGGGCTATAAATACTATCTATCGTTGTTAGGGGAGACGTGGAAAGGTAACATTTTTTCAAACACTTGTCGAAACGTGGCTCCATTGGCTAGACTCGCTGATATACTCACTTAGGAGCGTTAGTTCGAGACCACTAGTGCAAATAAGCTTGATAAAGCAACAGTGCGTTGAAGCCAGCTCATATTTTGCTAAATAAAAGCCTGGAACATAAGCAGATGGGAATTTGTGCCAGAATTCATTGCTAATCAACGTATCTGTGTTTGTTTCCATGAATTGTGGTAAGCTTGAAACATTCAGTATCTTTTAATGAAAATTGAATGTGAATTGTTAATTTATGCCTGTATATATGTGTAGTTCAGTAGCAAACATGATGTAAAGCCTATAATGCTCCCGCCTGAACAGAAGGTGTCGGAGGAAAGTAAAACTGCATGGAATGGCCAAACAGTACACTGACACCTAGATTATTGATTAGACAGAAATAATGCTGGAAGTGCAGAGGCGTGGTAACCATTAAGGAGGTAAATACTGGTATAAAGTATTTCAGATGAAGCTGACAGTTGGCCTAACGCTCTGAACTCAATGTTTGTGATGTATTGTGATCAGTGTAAAAAGAGAGTATAAGTTAGTTATGAAGTAGAAGGTACATCCTTCTTGATTTCAGGGACCGTGGTCTTGATGGTATTGAGCAGCACCTGGTCAGAGCTTTGCTGAATCCAGAGTCGGACAGCATACTCCTTGGTCTTTTTAGCTATCAGTGAGGTGTCTCCAGAGCCCAGGGGAGAATTCGAGCAGAGGAGTCCCTTCCTGCCGCCATCACGCAAGATAAGCTGATTTGGCCAGCTGAGCTCAACATTATGTCCCCTCATCTTGAAATGACTTTGTAAAAATAACATTCAGAGGGGAATTTAATTGTCTTAATATCAGGAACTGAGAACATCTCCAATACTAGTCCCAAAAGACAAACTATTGAAGTCATGATGACAAATACCAACAGAGCTTGAACAAAACAAAACCAGTATTACCTCATATTACTACTACACAACTGACACACATAGGATATTTTTAATAATATATGTCACTACAATATTCATATTGATAAAGTCTGTACATATACTTGTAATTAAAATTGATTGTGATTCCTGGTTCCTTTGTATTTGAATCAGGACACATATACCTTTATGACAACAATGAATACATATTGTTATTTGAAAAGTTATCAGTGACTCCTTAAGATATTCTCATAGAGTGTTATATGTATGTGAGTGTCACAGTGTTGTCAAGAGTAGTGGATTAAATTAAATTGTTTATCTGTCTGTTGTTGTGACTTACACTTCATCATACACATACCCTAGACATATAACGTAGTCATCACACTATTCCAGAATAATTCTGACTGAGATATATATATATGTGGCAGCAAGTAAGGTTATCTATAATACACTACTCTCATTAGATATAGATACCTTCACAGCTGATCTCAGTCAGTACACTAAGTCCCCCTATAAATATTTATAACATCCCACTTCACCACAATGGGTCGTAGGGGTGCCATGGTGGAAGCATCAGCAGACAGGGTCCTCCACTGCTCTCTATCCTCAGCAATGCGTACAAGTGTGGAAAAACCGTGTCCTGCCCATTCTTTTATGTTATCAGCCCAGGATTTTCTCTGCCTTCCTCTTCTCCGTTTACCTTCGACTGTTCCCTGAAGGATCGTTTTCGAAAGAAAGTCATGACGAGTTACATGCCCAAACCAGGCAAGCTTTCGACGTTTCACTATTGACAAAAGTGGTTCTTGGTGGCCTGCATAGGTGTTTATCTTCTCTCTAACATAGACATTTGTTTTGTGCTCTTTATAGCAAATGAAGAAGTTTCAATTTATGTTTCATTTACATTTACACTTGTGGAAAAGTTTGAATTCAATACAAAATATTAATACAAAATCATAATAATATGCAACAGTCAAATACAGTTCAATGTGAGGACTCAATAATGTTTGCTTCCGGCATGTCCTTCACTCTTCCACAGCAGTATCTGACTTTTTCAGTTTTAATCAAGCATGTAAATACATATGTAGTGGGTTTGATGGTATAGTATGATGATGATATTTCTACGTGTGATGCATGAGGTCAGCTGTGAAGGCTCCTGAGATAAAATGTAGCTGTGAATTGTCAGAAGGCCCTTCTTGCTACCACTACGACCTCACACTTATCTTTTTTTTACTAATGAATGTGACTACGTTAAATGTCTAGGGTAATGATATGTAATGTGTTGTGGTAATTTTCAGACACACACACAGATATTTACTAAGTCTAATAATATTAATAAAATGTTATAATACACGGAACTAACTCAGTTGTGTAAAATTTTGATAGTAATTTTCTTACATTTATTTGTTCTGGACCAAGGTTTTATTTTGGCCAGAACATATGAAAAGTTTTAGAAATTATGAAAAAATGCATGGATATTACATAATAAATGCAAGGTGTGTACATATATGTTACTAGACTAGTTAATTTTATTATTGGTTATAGTAGTAATCTATTGTGGGAGAACTTTTCATGGATGTGCTGTTGGGGTGGCCTCATCACTCCCTGTCTATGGCGATTACACAGTGTCCAGTTAATTGATGGAATTTTTATGGGTGTTTTAGGAATTAAGTTGAGTTGGTGAACTCTCAGCAGACCAGGCGCTCACTTAACTTGAAGGTGTAGCTCTGGTGCTGAGATCTGGTGGCCCCACCTCTCCGTGCTTGGGGGCAATATCAGAAATCTGGTGGCCCCACCTCTCCGTGCTTGGGGGCAATATCAGAAATATGGTGGCCCCACCTCTCCGTGCTTGGGGGCTATAATAGGCTGCTCTGATCAAATATTACTGCACGGGTCCACTCTGGTAAAATTCAACGACTCATTTGACACCGCATTGGTGCCAACTGAAACTCACAGCTCTGCAATCAAAGTATTAATCATGTGTCAAAATTCCATCCTCTAACCATTGCTGGACACAACACTGCACAACAACAACACCACATAGACGGGTCAGATCTCTCTGACCAAACAACACATCTTACCAAGTTGGTTTCACATAGGATAAGCTCTCCCAGACTACAGATTCTGAAATATGTTCATTAGTTTCCTGCCATAAAATAGGATAGGTGATATGTTTCACTGATCTCAACACTTGATCTGTCCTTCCTAATCCTTGCTGGAGTTTATGTATTTTATTGTCTCTAGACCCTGAACTGGGGCGGGGGGTCTAGAGCGAACCCTTACTTGTTGTAAGGAACAGATTATGCGTTTGCAGTATCAAATCACTCGAACCTTAAACAAATATTAAAATGTACAAAGAAATAATTTCAGTCTTACCAGAAATATGAATATAGTACACAGTTAAATAAATGCTAGCAAAACTCAGCTGAGCTGCTGGCCTTATGATGGCGTCCCTCTAAATACTTCAATAGCTTCTGGGAATTTACAACACTTGATAATTCACTGTGTCTACAAGGACAGCTAATACTGAATGGCACAAAATGCGCGTCTGAGCGCCCATAATATCTTCATCTATGGCCAATCGCTGCCTTTTCTTTTTTCAAATTCAAATATCCTACCACAAAGTCATTTCAGTCAGACCTCAGTCAAGTATGCCTTATTGTCTGTTGGTCCGTCCGTCTCTACTTGCGTTTCACAAAAAACACACTTGTTTTTTGAACCAACCCTGCTTTCCCTTACACAATTCTGCCTTTAAAGTTATTTTTAGCCACAATTCACCATCCCACCCCGTCTCTTCATTCCACTAGATTTTAGCACTTGCGTCTTTCAAGGCCACAACTTTTTGAAAATTAGTGACAGGTTTTATCCCACTGCAGACGTTCGCTGATATGAACAACACAGTCTTTTGTCAATATCTTTCGTATTATCTGTCCGTCTGTATAAATGAAAGCGTATTATTTCACTGCTCAAGATGGGCCATCCGGCCAGCTAGGTTTTATATTCCTAACATTATTATTATTAAGAAAAGTGACTTTTCAAATATTTTCTAGAATTTTCTGGAACGCGCTCATCACTGCATTCAAATAAACGGGCTAAGTTATAGCAAAAGCGTCCAATAAATGACTGTGGCGTATAATATCCAAGGTCCCTTTTGTCGATTTCTTTACTTTATGTCAACTTGGGGACGTGACTTTTTCCTCCATTCCCCACCAATTTGCGTCCTTTTGCCTCGCTAGTTTCAAGCACGCGTTCAGTCAGATTTTTCCTTTTGATCGTTTTGCCTTCAAGTCCAACAATTTAATTTCCATGGCGGGTGATGACCCGCGGCGTGGGCGATCATGTATTCTAGCAGCTTACGCATTAGTTTTTATCCCTACGTTGTATCATTGGAGATATTTTAACGTTGTATCATTGTTAATTTTGTGACACATCTCCCCACTTGAAAACATGCCTAAGGCAAGTTCTAAAACCAGTGATACACATAGATAAAATCTCTCCTTACGCCTGCCATTACTCTAATTTTGATCACAGGGGTGCCGACTGAGGAAATCTGCACCGACATTCAATTTGCCTGGGATATATTGGATACTAAACTGATAAGGTTGAAGCAATAAAGACCACCTCAGCAATCTTGCGTTTTCATGCTTAGCCTGAGATAAGAATACGAGAGGCTGATGGTCCGTCTCGACCACAAAAGTCCTACCATACAGATAGATTTGAAACTTCTTTATTGCCCAGACTAACGCTAAACATTCTTTTTCGCTTGTGGAGTATCCTTGTTCCGCCTTATTCAATTTGCGGCTTGCATAAGCGACTGGTTTCAGTTCCCCATCAGGTGAATATGATCTTTGCAACAAAGCCGCTCCGAGTCCTACATTACTTGAATCGGTTCTTAAGACAAAGTCCTGTGTCAAATCAGGTAGTTTGAGAATAGGCTTGCTAGTGAGTTTTTCCTTTAAGTCTTGGAACGCTAATTCACTTTGCGCAGTCCAATTAATCTTATCTGGAAGTCCCTTGCGAGTCAGATCAGTCAGAGGAGCACAAATAGAGTTAAAATCTTTGATATATTTTTGATAAAATCCGCATAACGACACGAATGATCGCACGTCCTTTTTTGTTTGTGGTCTAGGTGCTCTCTGCAGTTTTTCCAAGTTCTTGGGATCAGGGGTCATGCTACCCTGATATACAGTGTGTCCCAAGAATTCCAACTCTTTGCATCCAATGCAACATTTTGTTGGCCTAGCAGTCAAGTTCGCCTCCCTAAGCCTATTAAATAACATTTCTAGAGCTTCAATGTGTTCTTCAAATGTCTCTGTGGCGACTAGAATATCATCCATGAAATTCGTGATACATGGGTTATTCAGGGGATCCAACAATTTGCGCATCATCCTTGAAAATACACTCGGAGCATTTTTCAGTCCGAATGGTAGCATGTTGAATTCATAATGTCCATCTGAAGTGCTAAAGGCCAAATAAGGTCTCACTTCAGGCTTCACTGGGATCTGGTAATAGCCTTTACTAAGATCCACCTTTGAAAAGTATTTTGCCTTGTTCAGTCTGGCAAATAACTGTTTTGTGTCTGGTAATGGATCCACTTGTCCTTCTGTGACAGCATTCAGTTTCCTGTAATCTATGCACAGTCTGTGTTCCCCAGACGGTTTTCTCAACAATACGACACTAGAGCTAAAAGATGATTCACTGTGTGAAATAATCCCCTCCTTCAACAAATAATCTATTTCTTCCTTCAATGCCTTCTCCTTCGCGAACGGAATAGAATAGGCTCTCATACAGATTGGGTTTGAGTCTACCAGTTTCATGTCATACTGTAGCAAATTTGTATGGCCTGGTTTATCTGTTAATACATCTGTATGTTCCTCCAGAACCTGTTGAACTCTCTCCCTCTGGTTTTTTAGTCAGGTGCTTACTGACTTTTACCTGTGCTGCTGTTTCACAAGGATGTAATGGGTATTCATGTGAGGTGAGTGGTTCCTTTTGCATTTGAGTTGCGATAGCTAAGGTCAGTAAGGGGGTGCTTTCCTGGAGTGGTCTGTCCAGATACTTCTTTAACAGGTTTACATGATAAACTTTCTCCTTCCCCTTTTTGTCAATTTTATAGTTTGTTCTAGACACCTTCTCTAGAACCGTATATGGACCTTGCCATCCAATTTGTAATTTATTCTGGCTTCCGGGTAGTAGAAGCAGCACCTTCTCTCCCACTGCCAGTTCTCTGTCCTTTGCCTTCCTATTAAAATATGCTGCATGTTTCTTCCTGGCTTGTTTCAAATTATCATTTGCCAGTTTCCATCCAGCTTTCAAACGAGTGGTCAGTTCGTTCACGTATTGATAAGATGAGGTAACAGTCTCTTCCGCCTTCTCATCTGTCCAGGTCCTTAATAGTGCTTCTAATGGACCTTTTATTGGCCTCCCAAATAGCAGAGTTGCGGGAGCCATCCCGGTTGAACTATGTGGTGCCTCCCGGTACGCAAACAATGCGGCGGGCAGGAATTGATCCCACAGATCCGGTTTTTCGTGTGCCAGCTTTCTCAGGATAGAAATGAGAGTCCCGTTGAACCTCTCTACCTGGCCGTTCCCTTGCGGATGGTACGGACTACAATGAAAGTGTCTGGCTTGAAATAGCTTAAAAACTTCTTCCGTTAGTTTCCCCTTGAACTGAGAACCATTATCCGTCAAGATTTGATGCGGGAATCCTAATCGGGTAAATATTGTAAGTAGTGCCTCTGCTACATGTTTTGAATCAATTGATGGCAGGGCTACCGCCTCTCCCCACATAGAACAAGTGTCCACCAGAGTAAGGATGTAACTGTTCCTCCTCTTGGTCCGAGTGAGAGGTCCTACAATATCCACTGCAACCCTCTCAAAAGGTGTTCCCACTATGGGCATTTCCCCTAGAGTTGCAGGAGCAGTCCAGTGCTTTGGAGCTACCCTTTGACATTCTGGGCAGGATTTGACATATCTTTTTATATCCTCCGTTATCCCTGGCCAGAAGTAATGACAAGCTATACGCTGTCCTGTGGCGCTGATCCCCATGTGACCACTGAAGGGAATCGCATGCCCGAGTTCCATCACTTTATCCCTATATGAAGTGGGAAGAACCAGCTGGTTGTGACCATTTGTTCCAGTTCCGGCCTTCCTGTATAAGAGTTTGTTCTTCATAAAATATTCCCCCCTTGCTCGGAGGTGTGTGGCATTTGGGCAATTTTTTAAAACATGGCTTGAGTGTCCTATCCTCAGCCTGCGCCTTCCTCATCTCCTCTGGATGAGCATTTATAGGTTCACCTTCTTCCTCCTTCTTCTGTGACCTGGTCTGCACTGTCGCCATGATCACAGGTTTCTCGGGATTCCCCAAGAAGACGTATCTACACCCCAATATCAGAGGGTAGATTGGTTCATCTATCACTGCTGCTCTGATTTCTCCTTCCACATAGCGAGTTTTCACCGTTATCCTTGCGATGGGAAGTGTCATGAGTGGTATGTCCTTAGTTGCCCCTTGTATTTCCACTGTTTCTGTGGTATACTGACTTGGGTCCACTAGGCTAGACTTCACAACTGAATCATAATCCAAACCTGTATCATAAAGGCACCTTATGGTGACCCCATTACAAATAACATCCTCACAAACTGGGGGGTGATAAGGTTCCTGCTGTCCCTTAGGATTAACCTTTAATCTTTGAGTCCCCGACTTCATTGCAGCAATGTTTGAAGGTTTCCTTCTACAAAATTCGGTGTTATGGTTATCTTTCTTGCACCATTTACACCATCTTTTTCCTTGGTTAAACGGTTTTCTTTCATTGGATTTTTGGTCATTGAACTGTGAGTTTCTGTCTCGGTAGTCATTTCTTGGCCGTTCAAAGTTTGTCCTACCTTTATTTCCCTGCTCTCTATTATCAAATTTATTAAATTGCTGTGGAGCTTTAAAATTGTCTATGTGCTTCTTTTTAGCACCACTTACTTCTGCCTGGGCTGCCTGATACCTTTCAGCGACATTTAAAACCTCTTCCAACTTCTCTGCACCTTGTTCCATGAGAAATTTTCTCATGTCTGGAGCCATGGACTCTCTCAATTGCTCAATCATGATCATTTCTTTAAGATCTTGGGTCTTCCCCAGAGCAGTCCATTTCTCCAAATAGGTTTCTAGTCTGGCAGAGAATTGGTGGTATGTCTCCCCAGACAACAGTTTGGCATTTCTAAATTTCCTACGATAAAATTCCCCATTTTTTTCGTACCTCAATAACAAAGCCTGCTTTAACATGTCATAATTCTCCTGGTCTTCTCTGTTCATTTTTGCGAAGACTTCGTAAGAAGTACCTCTCAGTCCCTGTGATAGCTTTAAACTCCACCTCTCTCTCTCTAACCCATATGTAGTAGCTAATAACTCAAAACGTCCTAGGTACCCCTCTATGTCATCGTCTTTTTCAACAAAATGGTCTAAATGAAACCCCATAGCTGATGTTGAGGCTCCCAGACTGGGCGTAGCATCTGAGGCAAAAGGGCTGGCACCATTTTCAGGAGCCTGGCCTTGTAGCTCCAGCTCCCTGAGTCGTAATTCGTGCTCCCTCTGCAACCTTCTATCTTCTGCCTCCCTTTCGGCAGTCAATCTTTTATCTTCTGCTTCCCTTTCGGCCTTTTTATCTTCTGCCTCCCTTTCGGCAGTCAATCTTTTATCTTCTGCCTCCCTTTGCTGTCGTTTGTCTTCTGCCTCAATCTGCAGCCTCTTAATTTCTCTATCAGCCTCAATTTGTAACATCTTCTCTTCAGCTACCTTTCTATCTTCCCTTTCAATATATTTATCACATTCAGCCGTTACACATTGAATTAAAATCTGACCCTCCATTCCCATCTCCTTTGCCGTCAGCACAGCAGCTGATCTAAATTTTGCCAGCTCCGCCATACTTTTTAAACAAATCTAGCAATGTGCAAAATAAACTTTCCAACTACTAAAGTAATTCAAATTACTCTAGACTAAAATAATTCTAATTAATTAATTAACTACCACTGGCTGTGAAGATTCACCAACTTTTATCTTCACGGACACTTTTAATTTTAAGGGACACTTTTAACTTTAATAATGTGTTCCCCTAATCTAATTCTCCCCCCAGGAGATCCTAATATACTTACTGGGCTAATTATCCCGGGACAAAGAGACCCCAATATATGTAGTGGGTTTGATGGTATAGTATGATGATGATATTTCTACGTGTGATGCATGAGATCAGCTGTGAAGGCTCCTGAGATAAAATGTAGCTGTGAATTGTCAGAAGGCCCTTCTTGCTACCACTACGACCTCACACTTATCTTTTTTTTACTAATGAATGTGACTACGTTAAATGTCTAGGGTAATGATATGTAATGTGTTGTGGTAATTTTCAGACACACACACAGATATTTACTAAGTCTAATAATATTAATAAAATGTTATAATACACGGAACTAACTCAGTTGTGTAAAATTTTGATAGTAATTTTCTTACATTTATTTGTTCTGGACCAAGGTTTTATTTTGGCCAGAACATATGAAAAGTTTTAGAAATTATGAAAAAATGCATGGATATTACATAATAAATGCAAGGTGTGTACATATATGTTACTAGACTAGTTAATTTTATTATTGGTTATAGTAGTAATCTATTGTGGGAGAACTTTTCATGGATGTGCTGTTGGGGTGGCCTCATCACTCCCTGTCTATGGCGATTACACAGTGTCCAGTTAATTGATGGAATTTTTATGGGTGTGTTTGGAATTAAGTTGAGTTGGTGAACTCTCAGCAGACCAGGCGCTCACTTAACTTGCAGGTGTAGCTCTGGTGCTGAGATCTGGTGGCCCCACCTCTCCGTGCTTGGGGGCAATATCAGAAATATGGTGGCCCCACCTCTCCGTGCTTGGGGGCAATATCAGAAATATGGTGGCCCCACCTCTCCGTGCTTGGGGGCTATAATAGGCTGCTCTGATCAAATATTACTGCACGGGTCCACTCTGGTAAAATTCAACAACTCATTTGACACCGCATTGGTGCCAACTGAAACTCACAGCTCTGCAATCAAAGTATTAATCATGTGTCAAAATTCCATCCTCTAACCATTGCTGGACACAACACTGCACAACAACAACACCACATAGACGGGTCAGATCTCTCTGACCAAACAACACATCTTACCAAGTTGGTTTCACATAGGATAAGCTCTCCCAGACTACAGATTCTGAAATATGTTCATTAGTTTCCTGCCATAAAATAGGATAGGTGATATGTTTCACTGATCTCAACACTTGATCTGTCCTTCCTAATCCTTGCTGGAGTTTATGTATTTTATTGTCTCTAGACCCTGAACTGGGGCGGGGGGTCTAGAGCGAACCCTTACTTGTTGTAAGGAACAGATTATGCGTTTGCAGTATCAAATCACTCGAACCTTAAACAAATATTAAAATGTACAAAGAAATAATTTCAGTCTTACCAGAAATATGAATATAGTACACAGTTAAATAAATGCTAGCAAAACTCAGCTGAGCTGCTGGCCTTATGATGGCGTCCCTCTAAATACTTCAATAGCTTCTGGGAATTTACAACACTTGATAATTCACTGTGTCTACAAGGACAGCTAATACTGAATGGCACAAAATGCGCGTCTGAGCGCCCATAATATCTTCATCTATGGCCAATCGCTGCCTTTTCTTTTTTCAAATTCAAATATCCTACCACAAAGTCATTTCAGTCAGACCTCAGTCAAGTATGCCTTATTGTCTGTTGGTCCGTCCGTCTCTACTTGCGTTTCACAAAAAAACACACTTGTTTTTTGAACCAACCCTGCTTTCCCCTACACAATTCTGCCTTTAAAGTTATTTTTAGCCACAATTCACCATCCCACCCCGTCTCTTCATTCCACTAGATTTTAGCACTTGCGACTTTCAAGGCCACAACTTTTTGAAAATTAGTGACAGGTTTTATCCCACTGCAGACGTTCGCTGATATGAACAACACAGTCTTTTGTCAATATCTTTCGTATTATCTGTCCGTCTGTATAAATGAAAGCGTATTATTTCACTGCTCAAGATGGGCCATCCGGCCAGCTAGGTTTTATATTCCTAACATTATTATTATTAAGAAAAGTGACTTTTCAAATATTTTCTAGAATTTTCTGGAACGCGCTCATCACTGCATTCAAATAAACGGGCTAAGTTATAGCAAAAGCGTCCAATAAATGACTGTGGCGTATAATATCCAAGGTCCCTTTTGTCGATTTCTTTACTTTATGTCAACTTGGGGACGTGACTTTTTCCTCCATTCCCCACCAATTTGCGTCCTTTTGCCTCGCTAGTTTCAAGCACGCGTTCAGTCAGATTTTTCCTTTTGATCGTTTTGCCTTCAAGTCCAACAATTTAATTTCCATGGCGGGTGATGACCCGCGGCGTGGGCGATCATGTATTCTAGCAGCTTACGCATTAGTTTTTATCCCTACGTTGTATCATTGGAGATATTTTAACGTTGTATCATTGTTAATTTTGTGACAACATAAAGCATTCTTACCACTAGTTCAAAGAAATATGTCACAAATAACGTTGACTGGCAAAGAATATGGCCTCAGTTTTGCTCTGCCCCGTCCAGATAGTGAATTAGTATTTAATTTTACAAGCTATCACATCTGATCTCAACGTAAGTGTTTGAATAAAATTTTCTATTCAAATGGCCAAGAGACCACTATGCCTTTTGCCAATATCTATTAGAGCCGACCAATGAAAGAAGGCACTACTACAACTTTTTAAATTTAGTTTGAAAAAAACAAAACAATTCCAAACAAACTATGTGCCTCGTAGTCCATTGGTCAGTTTGCTTTAGTTATGCCCAATAGAAAAAGATGTTTCGTTTTAGTTACATTTTTCCTATCTCTCCCCTTTTACTCCTATACTCTTATACCAACTAATAGAATTTGAATTACTACAATGCCTCTTTTTTTAAACTAGCGTCACCACTAACGTTATGTCTAACGAGCAAGAACAACAGTCTGTCCGGTCAAGCGTTCCTAGACATTTTCCTCACTATTCAAATAAACCAACTAGTTTGAGTGACGTCAGAATACTACCGCTAGGAGAAACTGGAAAATTTGTCTCTGTGTTTGCCTCTGCTGGCTTTGCCCACAGCGTGTATATATTAAAGAGACCACGTGCAGAACGAAGAGGGGTTTTTCAAAACTTTGGTAGGGCTTTGCGTTAATATTTACAATCGCCTCGTTCTTACTACTGTGAAATGTCCGAATTATTACAAATGTTAGTGTTAAAGTTAACATATTACGTTAATTGAAATGCCAATCTGATCTCACAGTTGGCATGTTGTTAATTACAAGCTTTCTCCCCTCCCCCCCCTCCCCCCCCCCCCCCCCCCCCCCCCCCCCCCCCCCCCCCCATTTCGTGCAGCAGATCGGCGAGATGTTAAAAGGTTTTTTTCAACGTTTTCGAAACCGAAACTAAAGCGTGTTTGATTTTTACGGCGGGTCATTTTCTTAGCATTCCCACTGCACAAAATGCATCGCCCTACTGGCGTTGAAGATGAAACCAGTCAGACACCTGAGGGCTGGTGTATTTATTCATCATATGACTAAAATCTTACGGAAATAAGCGATTATCTCACAGATTTTACTACAGTAATGTTACAAATTTAACTTCGATTTAATCCTTTTAAATGTACTACATGTTTGTCTCAGTCAAAGTTACTAATCACACACTCTAAACAGAACTTTATGTGATAGGGTGGGCGAGAAGATGATGATGATGATTATATTGTGATGTATTTGATCACTCTCTTGTCACACTCGCTCCGACCCGAACAACAATAAAACTCTTGATTCTAGAGGCATGGGCTGTATTTATTTTTACAACCCATTCAGTGACAAAGCAAACATTAAACAAATAAACTAGCGAACATAACAAAACAAAACACAACAAAACACCCAGCATGTGCCCGATTGCTAATTCTGGAGAAGCAAACAAAGCAACGACTGGTTAAAATCATAATAGTTAAATAATGATACTCTCACCTGTCAAACAGTCCTTCCACGTGTACTACCTGACACCCTCAACTATCACACACGCACACACATGCGTGTCGTCCAATGCGACTAGTAAGGTGTTGTGCGTGAGGCTGGCAATCTCACCGTGTAACACAGATTGCTACTGCAACCACTACTGCAAGGGCACACTCAACTATCACACACACATACACACTCATGCATGTCGTCCAATGAGACTAGTATGGTGTTGTGCATGAGGCTGGCAATCTCACCGTGTAACATCGGTTGCTACCAAAACCACTACTGCACGAGCACACACTCAGCTATCACACACACACACACTCATGCATGTCGTCCAATGAGACTAGTATGGTGTTGTGCATGAGGCTGACAATCTCACCATGTAACACAGATTGCTACCGAAACCACTACTGCAAGAGCACACACTCAGCTATCACACACACACACACACTCATGCATGTCGTCCAATGAGACTAGTATGGTGTTGTGCATGAGGCTGGCAACCTCACCGTGTAACACAGATTGCTACCGAAACTACTACTGCACGAGAATCTGAATGCTTCATACGGATGAAACAACACTGGTGGCCCCATGCTCCCTCAGGAGCGGAGAAGAGAAATATATATCTCCAAGTGAGCCCACGTGCTCTCACATACCATCCTTCACATAACAATAGTTAAATAACCATAAAATATGTATAACATAGAATTAACCAATATGTACCACCAATACTCTCCTTAATGGGCATAAACCACCACCTCGCCCTGAACTGATCCATCTCAATATTCGTCACTGCCCTCTGAACATGTCGTAAGTGGCGACTGGTGCGCCTGGTAACAAGCGTGTCGTATATGACCCCTGATGAGATTGAGAACTCATCACATGAAACACATCGTTACCGTCATCGAAACAACCACAGCAATAGCATCAAAATGCTTATTGTGGGCCTGTAATGGACACCAGCTGCATTGGTGTTTCCATGCTCCGCCGGGAGCAAACAGAGAAACACCTGTCTCAACAAAGGAGTGGCCTCGCGCTCTCCCGAAATCTAAATGCATATTCTCACTTCAAAGTAACCCATAAATATATACAGTAGAATAATCAATAATCGTGAAATACACTCAATTACTTTTACACTAAAGAAATAAAATATAATTACTCTTGACTTAACAACTAGAACTAGTCATCACATAAAGGAAATTTACCACGAAAACTCTCTCTTCTATTACTGGGGAAAATTACATTTAACATACTTTCACCCACGTGTCGATTCACACGATATAAAACTGCGTAACATTATAGGCTTGATAACTAAGAGTGTTACTGCAGACTCCTCGCGCCGCTTTTATACAATCACCATGTGGCTCTCCCGGTTGCCATCTTCCCAACTAGTTAATATTTTCTAAATTGCAGTTTCTGATAACATTTCCGTCCAGTTTCATGGGCGGCTGTGGCAAAGTAGGCCCGCTTTTTCTTTTATAAGCCCAGGTCGAATCACTCAATTTACTGCGCGCTACGCGGATTAATTTAGCCACTTAAATGACACTCGCGATTTTGCTTTACCAGGCGACAACAGAAATATACACAACTATTTCTAGAGCAAAAACACAATTCTACACCACAACTTAATTTTAAGGCATTATTATGGCCTTTTCATCAATCTTGAAGACTTTTTACCTACTAGCGTGCTGCGCGCACTTCTAAAATACATGGGCGATAAATCTGCCCAAAAAACAGGAAGGGGGCGGGCGTCTCCTTTTCGGCCCCATCACATTTATATACATTATAATTTTTTTTTTTCGTACGCCCGCTAATACTCGAGGCGAAATCTCAGGTTATTATTAATGTCTAACCTGACATTGATTTTACGTGAGTATCCCTTTTCTTGTACAGAGACAGATGTCCCTCGCCATTCAGGCAGATACTCGCCGATTTCGGAGGTACCCATTAGAGCTGGGTCGGCTCAGGAGCCGCCAATCCCTGGTCGACGACACTCCTTCAAATGTGCTCGCCAGGTCTCGAGTTAATCCAGTCCAATTCCCGGTCGACGAAAAATCCTCAAATGCCGTCGCCCGGGTTTGATCCTGAATCACCCGGTCGCCAGAGCGGTGTTGTAACCACTACGCTAGCGCGGCTCCTACATTATAATAATAATTCCACTGATTAAATCAAGGATGGGGGCTTAACGAGCTAGAATAAACCATTGCCTAAATTCTTCATAAAAGGCTTCGGCAGATTACAGAATTAACGTGCTTAGCGACAGCCAGAATTGTTTTCGCGTATCTGAATATCTTATGAAGACTCCCATGTGATAGAAGCTTTACTACTCTTCTATCGACATTTCTGCCAAGAGTAATCTTGTGTAAAGATAGACTCCATTGAAGCCTATAATAGATACTTTTGAGTTCTGGCCACTGTAGGACCACTACTGCGAAGCAGGGAAGGCAATACCGTCACACTGCTGTTCTCCATATTTGAGATCCACACAGTTGGACTGGCATGACACTTAAACTGAAGGTTACTGACCTGTCATTCTTGCTGATTTTGTGGCTTAAAGTTTCTACATATTGCCTTTTAAAACATGCTTGATATATTACAGCTTTTATATTGTGGGGTCCCCTTTCAGGCCTTGGTAACATACCAGTGAGTATGGTATGGTAATTATTAATACTTCACTTGCAGTTTATACTGTTGCTTCCCCAGGCCATCTGGCACGGAAGGCTGAGTATGAGTTAACAAAACTGTATTTCCTGGAATTCTGGACTTGATAAGTTCTCAGCGACCCGAGGGAAACAAATAATGAAGGCGTCTTGATGGGTGTCGCGTAGGTCAATGGCATAATTAATTCTCTTTCTATATGGACATGTGACACCTAGAGTTGCTGGGATTGGTTTACTGAAGTACTGTTGTTATTTGTTAATGTTTATCGTGACTTCTCTTCTTCCTTGTGTTGTTCATCATCGTTTTCCTGTGTGCTCCTTACAGAGCAGCTGGTCACAACTGCAGAAAGCCTGTGCAAGCATTCACATGTTGTTGCAGCAGTGGTTTCTGTGGTCATGTATTTGACATGATGAGGTTGCCAGCCCCATGTACCACCCCACATTAGTCGCCTTGTTCGACATGCCTGAGGATGGGGTAGTGCTATTCTTTCTTTGTCTGTTCAGAGACTGCCCGTGGGCTACACGTGGGCTACACGGGCCTTGCTGTTATTACGTACCGTGTTTTTGTCATAGTAATGAAAATATACCCAATCTTTGGATTGAATGACACCTAAAGCTGTTGTGTTTTTGTCATAGTAATGAAAATATACCCAATCTTTGGACTGAATGACACCTAAAGCTGTTGTGTTTTTGTCATAGTAATGAAAATATACCCACTCTTTGGATTGAATGACACCTAAAGTTGCTGTGGTTATTTTGTGTGTGGCCATAGTAATGAAAATATACCCAATCTTTGGACTGAATGACACCTAAAGTTGTTGTGTTTTTGTTAAAGTAATGAAAATATACCCAATCTTTGAATTTATTGACACCTAAGTTGCTGTGTTCGGTTCTCTTAAGCATTGCTGCTTTTGGTTAACATTTATCGTGACTTCTCTTATTCCTTGCTGTTATTACGTGCTGTGTTTCTGTCATAGTTTAAAAAAAAAATAAGAAGATACTCAGTCTTTGAATTGAGCATAAATACAACAAAAGTATGCCCAATTACCGAAATTATATTCGAAACAAAAGTCTACCACAAATATTAGAGAAAAAAATAAAACATGCTATTATGTACCTGATAAATGAACATACCGATGCACATAAAAGAGTGTAACATAAGAAGAAGGGCACTTAGAAAGCATGGCGAAACTATGGAAAAAGCAATGGACTATGGAATTCAGTACGGTAACTGATAACTATTGTTACTTTCATCACTGGCCGAGTAGATACAACCAGGAGTGAATTTGGAAGTTGCAATCAAGGTGAACTGGGCTCAGTTCCAAGTGCAGGCGCAAATTAAAAAAAAAAAGATAACAAGAGGTTGACACTTGGACGTCAGGACCCAAGTGGGTCAGCCCCTGCAGAATACAAAGGAGGTGAAAGAGCTGAAATGCTTGTCTGACCGAGGAAATGATGAGATTACCACCATTGTAACTTCTGTATAGTTTCATATCATAATTGAAAGAGAATAGCAGATGGCAGCTCATAGAATAAAAGGCGACAAAATCAGGAAAGAACGTTATTTTTATTATAATCAACTCGTCCTGCGGAACTATTCACTAGTCACTTCTACTCATCTCCCCCCTCGTTTGTTTGTGTGTGTGTTTTTTTTAAATTTGAGAATGTTCCCACTTGGTTGTTCCGTGTTTTTCCCATGAGTACTTTCATGTATTTCCCCGCCACATTTAATGGTGACTGCGCACGATACATTTCCGTATTTTTTACTTTCGTTGTCGCTGCCGAATAAGAAACTGTATCGACCCTTATCGAACGCAGCTATGTTGATTTTTGCTTTCTTGGTCGATTTTTTGGCAGCGAACCTGCCTCATGTGTATTGGAATTCTTTGAACTGTTTGAGCAAGTTATTAATGAAATCGATGTTTGGCGGCTCGCTGTCACGTTGACCTCTGGTGACACAGTTACAAACTTTGGCATGACGCCAACTGTGGACAAGGAAGTTGGACATGGCGTGTACAAACAGGAAGAATGTTTGAAAAAAAATCAAATCCAAAATAAGAAATTTGAATTTTAAGCTCAAACGTTAAGTCTGTCCTACTGTATGGTTCTGAAACATGGAGACACAAAAAATATCCAGAGGTCACATACTTCACTATAAGCGTCCGACTGGCTGAGTGGTTAGAGTTCTGGTCTCTCGCGGCAAAGGTGACGGGTTCAATTCACGGTATCGACACGCTTCAGTCTTCCCAGCTGTAAATGGGTAGTGACTTAACACTTGAGTTAGGAAAGGAAAAGGCAGCGAGGAAGGGAACTGGTCACATCATCTCTCGATGCTGGACCTAGTATAGTCAAGTCTCTAACACTTCATTCACCTACAGTTGTATTTGTTATGGGACTACCCTTATAATCGTATCGCAGGATCACCAGTTGTGGAGCTGATAACGAGAATCAGAAGGTTTCAGTAGATGAGAAGACGCAGGCGATAAATTGGACATACAATGAAGAAACCTGTTGATAAAGGCAGTCCTTGTTCTGGAAACCCCGGGGTAAGAGAGGCCGAGGTAGACACAAATTTAAAAAAACACTTGGAGGAGAGAACTGGAGACAGAAATGCAAGGGAATACATAGACAGGAAAAAACTTTAAGAGGATGGCACGGTACAAGCGGACTGGACACAAGGACTATGCTCCTTGGGGAGATGACGGGTAATAATTACGATGGCATACATACATAACATATATTTGTATAAATGCTTAACTTAACATAACATATATTTGTATAAATGCTTAACTTAACATAACATATATTTGTATATATGCTTAACTTAACATAACATATATTTGTATAAATGCTTAACTTAACATAATATATATTTGTATATATGCTTAACTTAACATAATATATATTTGTATATATGCTTAACTTAACATAATATATATTTGTATAAATGCTTAACTTAACATAATATATATTTGTATATATGCTTAACTTAATATATATTTGTATAAATGCTTAACTTAACATAACATATATTTGTATAAATGCTTAACTTAACATAACATATATTTGTATATATGCTTAACTTAACATAACATATATTTGTATAAATGCTTAACTTAACCTAATATATATTTGTATAAATGCTTAACTTAACATAATATATATATTTATATGTATATGCTTAATAATAATAATAATAATAATAATTCAACTGATTAACTCTTAACGAGCTAGAATAAACCATTGCTTAATTCTTCATAAAAGGTGTCGGCAGATTACAGAATTAACGTGATTAGCGACAGCCAGCATTGTTTTCGCTTATCTGAATATCTTGTGAAGACTCCCGTGTGATAGAAGCTTTACTACTCTTCTATCGACATTTCTACCAAGAGTAATCTTGTGTAAAGATAGACTCCATTGAAGCATATAATAGATACTCTTGAGTTTTGGCCACTGTTGGACCACTGCTGCAAAGCAGGGGAGGCAATACCGTCACAATGTTAAGACAACAGTACAGTGAGAGTGACGGGAAGAAAACAGCAGGGTGGAGATTGACAAGATGACAACAGAAGAGTGAGGCTGCTGTGAGTAAAACAATAGAGTGAGAGTGAAGTGATGAAAGCAAAAGTGGGCAGTTGTGGTAAAGTGGGATGTTATAAATATTTATAGGGGACTTAGTGTACTGACTGAGATCAGCTGTGAAGGTATCTGTATCTAATAAGTGTGGTGTATTACAGATGACCTTACTTGCTACCACATTTATACCTCAGTCAGAATTATTCTGGAATATTGTGATGACTACGTTGAATGTCTAGGGTTATGAAAATGATGAAGTGTAAGTCACAACAACAACAGACAGATAAACAATTTAATTTATTCCACAACACTTTACAACACTGTGACACTCACACACATATAACACTCTATAAGACTATCTTAAATGAGTCAAGTGTAAAGTTTCAAATATATGTGTAATAACTCCTTTCAATAATAGATATCCTGATTCAACTACACAGTGAACCAGGAATCACAATCAAATGTAATCACAATTTATAAATATGATCTTGGTATTGACATAATTTATTAGTATTATCCTATGTGTGTAAGTTGTGAAGTAGTACTATGAGGTAATACTGGTTTTGTTTTCCAAGCTAGATTGTTGTTTGTCATCATGACTTCAAGTGTTTGATTATCGTGGAAATAGTATTGGGAAAAGTTCACAGTTCCTGTCATTTGAAACAATTTATTGTCCCTCTGTGTTTAATATAATGTCAAGTTTAGGGGGGGGGGGGCACATAATGTTGAGCTGCTCTGGCCACAGAAGCTTATCTTTCGTGATGGCGGCAGGAAAAGACTCCTCTGCTCGATTGCTTCACTGTGTTCTGGAGACACCTCACTGGTCGCTATCTGGACCAAGGAGTATGCTGTCAGCCTCTGGATTCAGCAAAACTCAGACCAGGTGCTAATTCAATAACTTAGGACCACGGTCCCTGAAACAAGAAGGTTGTACCTCCTACTTCAGAACTAATTTATAATCTATTTCCACACTGAACACAATACATAACAAACACTGAGTTCAGAGCGGTAGGCCAACTGCTAGCTTCATCTGAAACAATTTACGCCAGTATACTCCTCCCTAATGGTTACTACGCCTCTGCAATTCCAGCATTAGTTCTATCTAGTCAATAAGATAGGTGTCAGTGTACTGTTTGGCAATTCCATGCAGTTTTACTTTTCTCCGACACGTCCTGTTCAGGTTGGAGCACTATCTAGGCCTTGCCTCATGTTTGCTACTGAACCACGCACATATACAGACATAAATTATCAATTTACATTCAATTTTCATTAAAAAGATATCAAATATGTCAAGCTTACCACAATTCATGGAAATAATACACAAATACGTTGACTGGCGATGAATATGGCACAAATTCCGATCTGCCTCTGTCCCAGGCTTTTATTTAGAAAAAATATAAGCTGGTTCTCAACGCACTGTTTCTGAGTAAGTTTATTTTAAAATGTGGCACTGAACTGACGCTCCTAATTGACTTTATTGGTGGGTCTAACCAATCGGGCCATGTTTACACAGCTTTTCAAAAAAAGTACCCCTACTACCGTTTCCCCTAACAACAAAAAATTAGTATTTGTAGTCCGACTAATCGTGTTTAGCCTTACATGTCATTCCCGCCAATCAAATTGGATTTAACATGGTGACCTATTTCCCGTAAAATGGTGGTTTCAAAACATGCCACTGTGCGATTATTATTTGGTGTTGTCTGACACCCTCACTATTTTCTTTTGCCTATAATTTGTTATTTCCTAGACTATTTGCGTAACACTTAACATATTCTTTGTCAGCAAGTCCCAAGGGACCCAAATATATAAGTTTTAAGGGAGCTAGGTGGCGGCGTTCAAAATATGTATTTTCTTGTAGGATAGTCGTGCTGTTACCACCTCCTCACTTCCAAACTTTATGGTGTCTGCTGTACTGTCAGACTAATGTCAGGATTTCAGACGTAAAACAGTATTGAGTCATGTTTCCTAATAAGCATTAACCAGGTTTTTTAAAACCTTACCGTGTATTGGTAGTGTTTTTTATCACTGTCCATTTGAAAAAAAGTTAGTGCTTCATGCCTTTCGCGTTAGGGGTGGCATTAATTGTATATCGCGAGACGCGTGTTAGTGTTGCCGGCGTTCCTGCTTTCAGCCCTCCCTCTCTCTATCCTAATTCCATCTGTCTTTTCATCACGCAGTGTATAAAATGAAATTAATGCTAGTATTAATTTAGGTCATTAAGCAGCTTGCGTATCTCAAGGTTTTCTTAGAAATGCAGTACACGTTTTATTGTTTTGTTGAAACGCGTGTATGCTGCTGTAGGCTTTACTAGTGAACGTGAAAGCGTGAGAATATGCAGACGAAGCAGAAAAAGGGGGATCTCGAGTACAGTCATTGTGACAGCACTGTGCTTTTACCATTTCTCTTTCCTTTTATCGAATTAATGCGTTAGGTTTTACAATTTACTTTTTAATTTATATATGTGTATTTAGAATGTCTCACGACAGCAGTAAGGCGAAGAAAATACAGGGCGGTGTATGTCGTGCATTATAGCGCAATTTTGTCGCCCGTAACAACATTACTCCTGATATTATCATTCATCGTGTGCTTGCTGACTGGGTATCACGTCTGGATTTGTGCATTAGGAAAAATGGTGGACACACTGAGCAAGTTCTGTGAATGTGTTAGCGAATTCTGTGAATAAAAGCTTTTGTTTTGCCATTTTTAGTGATTTTTCCATACTGGTGGGACACGTCTAGTTTAGCGAGAGTGATGTGAAGAACTCTAATAAAGAGAAAAAAAAAATCTTCACCCGAGACCTCACGGATACCTCTTTGAGCCGAGTGAAGCAGACGTGAATTCACTTCTGGTGTCTTGCGCGGCCTGTGACAGGTCTTAGATCCAACTTACGAGGCTCACAATAAATTTAATAAATCAAAACTAGCCTCATTCTCTGGCCGGCTTATTAGCGAAACTCCCAGTCTTGTCCAGACAGTCACTTTCATGGTGTCTCTTAACCTTGATTGTCCAGCTTTTTTCCCCCGAATTTGTTTTACTCTGTCTATGTTCTGTTCTTGTCTGCATTCTAGATTTATCTTTGATATGGTACTCCTTACCACCAGTAGTTCCTGGAGGTCTCAGAAAAGACAATGAAAGAATAGAGCTTTTGTTCCTTCAGGATTGTCCGACGGAAAAGTAAGAGAATGAATAGGCACTTCGGGGATGTGATGTTGGTCTAACTGTTTATAAAATAATTTGTTAGGCTTGTCTGTTCTCTTGTTAGATTCTAAATTTTTTTTCCCCACAGTCTCTCTTTGTTGTCTTTATTCGTAATGCCTGCCTTAAAATGAAAGTTTTCTGATTGTTTCTTCAAGACAAAATTTTAATTTAAAGTATTTCATTCATTCATTCATAACCCTCCACTCCCAAAGGAGCATAGGCCTTCAACAAACACATGCCAAGTCCTCCTGTCACGTGACAGGAGGACTTGGCATGTGTTTGTTGAAGGCCATGTTCTCCTCATCATTTTCACCTCTGTTTCCAACTCTCTTCTCCATGTACTTCTTGGTCTTCCTCTGCCTCTCTTGCCCTGGGGGTTCCAGAACAAGGACTGCCTTGTAATGCTATCAACAGGTTTCCTCAGTGTGTGTCCTATCCATCGCCATCGTCTTCTTCTCATCTCTTGTTCCACTGGCACTTGTCCAGTTCTTGTCATCAGTTCCACATTGGTAACCTTGTCATACCATTTTAATCCCTCTATTCTACGCAAGCACCCATTTATGAAAGTCTGTAGCTTTTTGGTTGTTGTCTTTGTTGTTCTCCATAATTTAAAGTATTGCAGACTTATTATTATGGATCAAAATGATACGATGGCTAAAAGGAAGAGACGGTCGCGTCATTCACAGCCAGCAAGCGAGACTATAGAAGAAGCAGCAATGTAATACGTGTAACAGAAACAACACACTATTATTAAAAACCTGCCAATTTTGGCGGGTTGTTGCTAGTTTGTTCATAACTTACATGGTTCTGGGAACAGACAAAAGTAACAAGTAACAGGCACTCCAGGAATGATCGATCTAAGTCTAACTGTTTATGGGACAAAACTTCAGTTAATTTTCTGTTCTCTAGTTTCCTTTGTCTGTTTATCTATCCTCCTGCTTGTCTGTCTGAACGCCCGTCCTTCCATCTCTCTGCCTACCTGTTTGTCTGTACGTCTTTCTTTCTTACGAATGCCTAACAATTACATATTTTCGTTACATGTTTATACTATTCACCCCTGTCAGCCACCTTCCTGCATCTTTCAGACGATTTAACGTCACCACAATTAACATCCATTTCATGAAAATCTGCTAAAATGCTTTAACAAACAATCAGCACTTTCACTTAAGAGTATTATCAGTTACATAAGAGTAAAAACAGCAGAGAAAAAAATAGTGGAAACTAAGCTAAGTACAAAAAATAAATAAATGACATGTACACAGACAATGCTGTAGAATTGAGTTCGGCAACCAGTCGTTGGTTATGTACTGGTAGATCACATGCAATCATTCGGTAGATTTCTTGCGGATGGAGGGAGAAAAGAAGAATTTTTAACCAAGGTAAATTTCGAGCTAGACCTCCCCGGCTGGTATTTAAAAACACGGATTCGCTGTATTTAGTGGAACTTTGACCACATTCCCAGTGAAAACCTGCTAGCTAGCTTGCTAAAACTCACTTTTTTCGTGAAGTGAATGAGATAGAAAGCGATCTTTTCTTGGAAGTTATGTTAACATTCGGCATACAATCATTTAGTTTTATTTTTCTACCGCTCGGTCAGTGGGAAGCAGATCGTGTTTTGCATCGTTTTTTTTTTTTTGGCGAGGCGCGCCTCGTTCAACCTAGACACAAGGTCCGCCGGTTATATTAGGACGCAAGTCCAAATATAAAAGACCTCGTTGTCTGGTAACGTATATCGTTCAGCAAACATTACGGTTACTTATAGGCTGCGCTTTTCCCGCATACTTAAAACCTAAAAACAGGCATGTTTTTATCAGGGCAGATCTTGAGAGAGCTCAGCGTTTCGGAACCATACCCCCATAGTTCCTGGGATGCCTATCACTGCTGGAGACGCTCTGATAAATCGCAAGAGAAACGCGTGTTTAATTGAACAGTGTCATAGATGATAATGTTTACTATTTAAAGTAATTAACACGTATCAAACATAGCACAATGTACTTCTTATTTCATAAATATTTCTGTTATACCAGACAACGCTGTTCGATCATAATACTCACTACAGCACACGCTTTTCTTTGGGGACCCGTTTGATTGATTTTTCTTTTAACAAGGATTGAATTTCCCTTATTATTCGAATGCCAAGAACAGTTTCAGTCAGTCTCTTTTTTATTTTATTTTAAATATCTGGCTCTTTTTCTTCCTTATTTCTTCTCTTACTTCTTCTCCTTCGTCATCTTCTGCTTCTTCTTCTCTCTCTTTCTCTCTCTCCCTCTCTCTCTCTCTCTCTCTCTCTCTCTTGTTTTGTTTGCTTGCTGGATTTGTTTATTTGTGCATTTTCTTGCTGACGTCCGTCTTCAGCTTTTTATTCTTCTTCTCACGTTTAATCCTCCTCCAACGTCCTGTTCTCTTTCTTCCCTCTTTCACTTTATTTCACATCGCTCTTTTCTTTCATGTGTCCCACATTTTAAACTTTTCATTTGGGAGTTCCTCTATTAAGCTTTGGCTTAGTTGTTTTCTACTGACTACTACAAAGCTCGCGCCATTTTATTTTTTTTTAAACATCTATCTGACGTCATTTCATCGCCGGAGACTTACTTCGCCATACTGCCACAATTTACTTGTATTATTTGTTATTATTTGCTGTTATATTTGAGTATTGTTGTTGATATTCCTTGTTTGATATTTCCATTCTTCCTACCTGTTTTATTACTTACTGTTGCTGTCATTTTCGACGGAGTCATCTGTCAAGTTATTTGCTTATGTTTGTATCATAAGTATAATTGTGTCTTTACCTGCGATGTCAGGTTGATTAGGGGTTGTCTTCCCTTGTTTATTCATTCATTGTGTTTGACCTTTAGGGTCAGAGGTTGACAGTTCGGCGTAGGCCTATGGGAAGGTTTTTTAAGCGGGAGTGAGATATACTTCCGGGAAGCCGGGAGGTCCTGTTTTTCTGAAGGGACCAAGAGTCCATTGTTTTTCGGGGAGAATCTTCGAAGTAACTGCTATGGCAGTTTTCCCCAGTGAATCTCTGTGCGTCGGGATGACGACAGAATTCCTTGTTTAGTTCTGAGGATTCATTTTCCAGGTAATACCGACCTTTATGCATTATTACGCTTTTCGGTGGCAGAACATGTAAAGGATTACCTAGGGTGAACAGCAGCTCACTGATCCGCCATTTCAGAACTTATATATTTGTGCTCGAGGTAGCCATCCAAGACTGTTAGTCTTATATTGTCCAGAAATCCAGTGACGAAGATATATTGTGGGAGCCGCAGATTGGCGGAACTTCTATCTACAATAAGTATTACTGCAGGGTTGATGATAACCTATTTAACAGAAGTACACGGCCGACGTCAGAACGAGGCCTGTGCTTCCGGCTATTA
This sequence comes from Oreohelix idahoensis, assembly GCA_024509875.1. Taxonomy (NCBI): domain Eukaryota; kingdom Metazoa; phylum Mollusca; class Gastropoda; order Stylommatophora; family Oreohelicidae; genus Oreohelix; species Oreohelix idahoensis. The sequence continues at coordinate 289,891 of JAMPIV010019401.1, read as the reverse complement.
TACTACAGCCTGATATGTGCAATTGGCAGGGAGTGCCAAGTTGCACCTATGTGTCATAGTAACTAAGGCATCTGACGCGTTTAGTCAGAGACGCCCAGGGCGACGCTACGAACTGTCATTATTGAAGAACTTTGCTATTGACCATGCACGTCTATTCTGATGTTTACCTTTTTGAATGCCAAATGTATACCTATCGATGTCAGGTCAGCATGACCTTGTTACACTGACTGTTCCTGTTGATACTATGTGTGTTCCCGTCAATAAATGTCTTGAAACATGCCTGCAGTGTCAAAGCATCCTTGATTACTGCATGTGAGAGTATGGGTTGCAGGATCTACATCTATACGAGCCTAAACACATTCGCGCCTTCATTCGCACCCACACTCAATTCATCATACGCTCGCACTACACATCTAACAACATGTATACTGTCTTGGGCCAGTGATCACCTCAACAAGAAAAAAAAGACAGTTACATTTCTGGTGGACCAGTTACGTGGGCTCTTATGATACATTTCTTGTCTCCAATGTGGCCTAGAAACTTACATTTCTGATGGACCAGATCTGTGGGTTTAAAAAGAACAGAGCGAGCATTTGACATTATTGTTGACATTTATGGATCCAGAAATTTACATTCCTGGTTGGCTGTTACATGTATGATGTCTCCAGTTTTGTCGAGAAAGTTACAAGAAGGACAAGTACACATTACACTTCTGATCTGTGGGTCTAAGCTACACACGGGACAGCCGTAACACACAGCGCTAATTCTACACTTGCAAGTTTTGGCTACAACAGGACAGATATAGGTCATCAACGGTTGACCCAAATAAACAGTACGAGCATTTATATTATAATGCTACATAAAGCATAACAAGACATGTACTGAAGTTAACTACTAGGCATTTGCTACGTGGACCATAACTGCATAGAAGGCGGGTTCCTATTGTAAACAGTACTGCTGGTTGTTACACGTTTCATTCAACAACAGACTTTTCTAGGTCAGAGCATTCAAGCTACATTGTTGGAGGTCAAGTGTCTGTAAACAGTACGTGGAAATTGTAAACATTCAATGTGCAGGCCCTAATTTGAGAAGGTCATAGTAACTTTGGTTCGTGAATACCACTTTATGTTACAGTGGATTTGACGTTCAGTGCGCGTTTGACATTTCGTTTCTGTGTTCGCAAGGAGCAAGAAATTTATTTTAGTTTCAGCTGTGACTGAACTTGTTCTGCAACACATTGAAATTGATTGCTATATGTTTATGTTATTTCTACTGTTTTTGTGTATTTTTCTGCGGGTTTTTCGGTTGGTGGGTCTTACGGTAAATATGCCACTTGATCGAGGCTTACTGTAAGCGTTCTGTAGGTGCAAATTTTCTTAATTTGGAAATTTGCTAGTGACAATTGGTCGCTATTGATGTTAGCTGTGATGTAATTGTACTTAACGTTGTTTTTGTAATATTTTGTCTGTTTTTCAGTTTTGATTGTCGATTTGTTTTGTTTGTATTCTGTAGGTCTCTCCTTTCTTGTGTATTTCTCTACACATTTTTGGTTAAAACAGTGTTGCCATTTGTATTGTTTTGTATCTTTGTCTTTGTATTTTTTTTTTGTTTGTACTACATTACTGTCATACACAGTCTACATACACATACTTGGTCATGTTTTGATATTATTGATAAGATAGACTCTTCATATAGAGTTTCTTAATAAAATATTATATAAGATATTTATACAAGTTCTTTGATAAAAGACTTGTTATCTACAAAGATTGAGACAAGGTGAAATACATATTCAAGTTCTTTATAAAAAAGACTTGTGCCCATAGTGAGTGGGATATAAGGGAATTTTTTTTTTCCACAGGTACTCAGGTGATTTTTTGGGTACATTATAAACAAGAGGAACATACAAAGTCTTTGTCTAAGACTAAGACAGTAAAATAAAGTGAAGTGAGTATACAAGTCTAGCATTTCAGACTTGTCTCCCATTGAAGTGGGATAAGGTAATTTATTTAATTTTTTTTCAAGTTACTGATCTCAGTAGACAAGATGTCTACATTGGACTACTTTATTACACAAGGGAGAGCCCTTGATAAAACTGGTCAACAGTTAGAACAGTGGGCTGTTGCTCAGTATGACAAAGCATTAGCTGCTGAAGAAAGAAGGGCTGCTGCAGAGGAAAAAAAAACTATGGCTGAAGAGAAGAGATTAGAAAGAGAAGCAGCTGCTGAACAAAAAAGGCTAGACAGAGAAGCTGATATTGCTGCTGAACAAAAGAAATTGCAGATGCAGGTGGAGGAAAGGAGATTTGAAGCTGAACAAAAGAGATTAGACAAAGAAGCTGAACAAAAGAGATTAGACAAAGAAGCTGAACAAAAGAGATTAGACAAAGAAGTGGAACAAAAGAGATTAGACAAAGAGGCTGCTGCAGAGGAGAGGAAAGCTCAAGCTGAGGCTGAAATCAGAAAAATGGAACATGAGGAAAGAAAACAGAAGATGGAACTTGATGAAAAACTCGCAACTTTGGAGTTAGAGAAATTGAAATTGGCGAGTACGGGTGCTCAGCAAACAACTTCGAGTACGACAAGGGAGTTTGTTAGTAGGATTAAATTGCCTCATTTCAATCCTTTAAAGGATGACGTAGCAGATTATCTAGATAGATTCCAATTTTTGTGCGATACGCATAACATAAAAAAGGAAAAATATGTTGAACAACTGATGCCATTTTTTACAGGTGACACAGTGACTACTCTTATGACAATAGACGAACATGAGAGGACTAATTATGATGTTGTCAGGGCAGCACTGCTAAAAAAATATCAACTAAAACAAGAAGACTATCGTCTTCGTTTTAGGACAATGTTGCCAGAAAATGGAGTAGATTTCTCTGATTTTGTTACAAAGATACGTCGTACATTTACACGATGGGTTGAGTTGTCTCAGATTGAGAAAACATATGAAGGTCTAATGGACTTATTATTGCGAGATAAGGTTTTGTCATCAGTTAATGATTCTTTTCTTGCATTCCTTCATGAGCGTAAGCCTAAAAACTTAAAAGAAATGGAGGAATACTGTTGTCAGTATGCCACAGCACATCCCCATGCTACAGTTAGCAATTCTAAAGTGAAAGAAGGGTTGCCAGCTGCTTCGGCAACACCATATGGCCCTAATTTCAGAAAAAAAATTTCAGGGTGCTCAACAAAATTGGAATAGGGGAAGTAATCAAAATTACACTCAGAAGCGGAGTAATCCAACACATGATGGTTCTTCGTCTATGCAGTGGAGACAAGATGGTAGTTCTCGTAATTTTAGTGGTAATAATTTGAGACACTTTCGCAAAGGCTATCCAAATAATAACTATTCAAATTTTCGAGGTAATCATTCTCGACGTCAAGATTATGACGATGGTGAATTTAGAAACCGGGATTCAAACCGGAATGATGAGTACAATAGACAATATGATCACAATTACAGGGGAAATGATAGTCGAAATAATTACAGGGGAAATGATAGTCGAAATAATTACAGGGGAAATGATAATCGAGGTAGACCTAGGTTTAACAAGAAAAGACCTTACCAACAGGCAAACTCTGCGCAACAAGAGTTTGATGGAGCCTGTAATACAGTAAATGATAGTGGTAACTCTAGGGCTATCACTGGTTGTGCTTTCGATTTTGGGAGAGCAACTGAATGCCCCCAATGCTTAACATTGTTTGACTCATCAACTGTATCTACGCTAAGTTGTGGTCACCCTCTTCCTGCTCTACCTGCTACAGTTGCGCATGATGGGAGAGGATCTCTCATCTTACATAAAGGTCTAATAAATGATAGGCTAGTCTCAGTACTTTTCGATTCGGGATGTACTACCGTCGGGGTTAAGGAGTCTCTGATAGATCCTTGCTGTGCCACTGGAAAAACAATCAAATGTGTTACATTTGGTGGTACTATGGAAAGCTATCCTACTGCTATTATTAGGATTGACACTCCTTTCTTCACAGGAGATGTCCATGCATGTCTTCTTCCTAATCCTATTGCGGATCTTATAATCGGTCGTATTCATGGGGTTAAAGAATGCACCCCGCAACAAATTTCTAGTTGGGAAGAAAAAAACATTCAAACGGTCAATGCAGTGGTGACAAGAGCTCAAGCTCTTAATCCCCCAACTTCATCTGATAATAGTAATGAAGTTGATAGCCAAGACGAGCACTTGGTGATTTCCCATGACTCGTTTGTTAAACGTCAAGAAGAGGATCCTTCTTTGAAGAAATACTTCCTTCTGGCAAAGAAAGGGGATCCCATTCAAAATACGAATCACAAATCGTATATTACTATGAAGAATGGTATATTGGTACGAATGGTACAACACTCGGACAAGTCTATGCATTCGCAAATTCTTGTGCCTAAGTGTATGAGAGCCTTAATTCTTCGGCATGCACACGATTCTCAGTGTGCGGGACACATGGGTTTTTCCAGAACTAAAACTAGAGTCCTTGCGTCATTCTTTTGGCCATTCGTGAATAAAGACATCCGAATTTATTGCCGATCTTGCAAAATTTGTCAAGAGGTCAAGTCTAGAGGTCCGAGACATGCTGCTCCTATTCAGGCTGCAGATATTCCGATTCGGCCGTTTCAGAAAATGGCTATAGACATCATTGGTCCGTTCAAAATTAAGTCAGCCAGAGGACACCAATTTATCCTCACTTGCGTGGACATGTGCACGCGTTGGCCAGAGGCTATTCCTCTGAAGAGCATATCAACTGTCGATATCGCTGATGCTCTTTGGCTCGTATTTTCTCGTCTGGGATTCCCCGGAGAAATACTGTCGGATCACGGCACTCAGTTAATTTCGGACGTTATGTCTCAGGTAATGGCTACGCTAGACATTAAAAGGTCTCTCAGTAGTATTTATCATCCAATGTCCAATGGATTGGTAGAACGTCTTAACAGGACACTAAAGAACTTACTTGGCAAGATAACGGAGGATCATCCTGAAGATTGGGACAGGGTTTTACCTGCAGTCCTCTTTGCCTATAGAGAGGTTCCCAACGAGCATACAGGGTTTTCTCCTTTCGAACTTGTCTTTGGCGCGCAACCGCGCGGGCCAATGTCCTTGTTACACGATTTGATAACTTCCGATAATATTGACGATGATACACAATCGTCATATGAATATGTTATAGCTCTTAGAGAAAAGATTATCGAATCGTGCAGGTTAGCAACTTCATCTTCCGAATTTGCGAAAGAAAAAGCTAGGCGATTTGCTAATAAGAAAAGACGCCTACGTCAACTTTGTCCTGGAGACAAAGCATATGTCTTACTGCCCTCAAGAGAGAATAGACTTCTCATTTCTTGGAAGGGTCCATACACTATAGTCTCGAAAATTTCTGATGTCGACTATATTGTCGATGTGGATGGAAGGCATAAAACCTTCCATATAAATATGCTAACAGAGTTTATTGAACGTCCAGACTATTTACAGCCTATTTTCCAGGCGACGGACGACTCTCCAGTTCAACATGGTCACATCTCATCCCTGTCCGTTATACAGGATGAGGAAACTATTTTTTCTGACGTGAATTTACCTCTTCCTGCGATTCCACTTACTTCAACGGAATCGTGGAGAGACGTTACAGTCTCTTCCAACTTGTCTTTTGAGGAACAGCGTCAAGTATCCTCTACGTTACAATCATATCAGGATGTCCTTACCGACATTCCTGGACACACAGATGTCATAGAACATGACATCATACTTACTGATCGTAATCCGATCAGAGTAAGACCATACCCGATACCTATTCATTTTCAAGCACAAGTCGAGAAAGAATTGGATGAAATGATTCAACTACAAATAATTGAACCATCCACTTCAGCTTATTCTTCGTCGATAGTTATTGTTCGAAAGAAAGACAATAACATACGTCGTTGCGTTGATTATCGCAAATTAAATCAAGTTACGAAGTTCGATGCTGAACCTATGCCGTTATTAGATGATCTACTTATTAGACTTTCTAAAGCTAAATTCTTTACTAAACTAGACTTGTCGAAAGGTTATTGGCAAGTCCCATTGACGGAACACGCCAAACCTCTCACTGCTTTTTCGACACCTAGGGGTCTGTTTCAATGGAATTTTATGCCTTTCGGGCTTATGAACGCCCCAGCGACTTTCGTACGCATGATGCGACGAATTCTATCAGATCGTGCGGATGTCATTGCATATTTAGACGACATCTGTCTTTTCAGCGATACTTGGGAAGAACACTATGTGGGTCTAAAGGAATTGCTATCTACTCTACGTGAGCATAGATTGACTGCTAAACCCTCTAAAGCTTTTGTTGGGTTTAGTGAAATTTCCTTCCTAGGTCATCGAGTTGGTCATGGTCTGTTGAAGACAGAGGACCAAAACATTTCAAAGATATTAAATATCTCGGTTCCGAAGACAAAAAAGCAAGTGCGTAGTCTATTGGGATTGATACAATTCTATGGAAGATTCATTGAGAATCTGTCCTCCATTATGGCACCACTTTCAACGTTATTGAAAAAAGGTTCTCCTAATATGGTGCGTTGGTCCCAAGAATGCCAATCTTCATTGGATCAGGTTAAGAATTTGTTCTCATCTCATCCTATCTTAAGACTACCGACGATTGATAAGACTTTTGTCCTTCGTAGTGATGCCTCTTCCACTGGGATTGGAGCGGCACTAATGCAGGAATATTCAGGAACTCTGCATCCTGTAATGTATATTTCTAGGAAGCTGAATGCGGCAGAAAGGAATTACTCGGTTTTGGACCGTGAATTGTTGGCTATGGTTTGGTCCATTCTTAAGCTACAAAGGTTCCTTCTGGGCGCGCATTTCTTTATGGAAACCGACCAAAAAGCTCTTACGGCTATGCAAAGTAAGGATTTGAAGAGCTCGAGATCTACTCGTTATGCTATTGCTCTTCAGCCTTTCCATTTCACGGTGCGAGCTATCCGTGGTTCGGATAATGTGATGGCGGACATATTGTCTAGATGCCCACATGATTCCAGTTAAATCTTGTGTCCTAGTTTTTTTCTGATATATTTTCAGACTTAGGTCTGTCCTTAATATCATAATATGTTGTAATACAAATGTATTTGGATGATGTTTAGATAATTTAACAAATTTCATTTTGTCCATCCATCAGTGATATGTTGCTAAAATAGCATTGACATTTGTATATTGCTATGATTATATTATTTAGTAACGTTTGATATATGATTGGTATTGCCAGCAACTTAGGTTTCTTGAATGGTATCCCTTAGTTTGTTTGGCTTAAAGGAAATATTTTCTCCTATGTTGAGAGATGATTTGTACCCTCTTCTATTGTACCTGACATTAGGTTCATTGTTTGCATGAGCACAGAAGTGATACTGGTGCTATCTTGCTCATGAACATATTAAAAAAAAAAAATTGCATTTTTTTTTTACAGGGGGGTGGTAGTAATGTTGCTGTCATTTTCGACGGAGTCATCTGTCAAGTTATTTGCTTATGTTTGTATCATAAGTATAATTGTGTCTTTACCTGCGATGTCAGGTTGATTAGGGGTTGTCTTCCCTTGTTTATTCATTCATTGTGTTTGACCTTTAGGGTCAGAGGTTGACAGTTCGGCGTAGGCCTGTGGGAAGGTTTTTTAAGCGGGAGTGAGATATACTTCCGGGAAGCCGGGAGGTCCTGTTTTTCTGAAGGGACCAAGAGTCCATTGTTTTTCGGGGAGAATCTTCGAAGTAACTGCTATGGCAGTTTTCCCCAGTGAATCTCTGTGCGTCGGGATGACGACAGAATTCCTTGTTTAGTTCTGAGGATTCATTTTCCAGGTAATACCGACCTTTATGCATTATTACGCTTTTCGGTGGCAGAACATGTAAAGGATTACCTAGGGTGAACAGCAGCTCACTGATCCGCCATTTCAGAACTTATATATTTGTGCTCGAGGTAGCCATCCAAGACTGTTAGTCTTATATTGTCCAGAAATCCAGTGACGAAGATATATTGTGGGAGCCGCAGATTGGCGGAACTTCTATCTACAATAAGTATTACTGCAGGGTTGATGATAACCTATTTAACAGAAGTACACGGCCGACGTCAGAACGAGGCCTGTGCTTCCGGCTATTATACTACAGCCTGATATGTGCAATTGGCAGGGAGTGCCAAGTTGCACCTATGTGTCATAGTAACTAAGGCATCTGACGCGTTTAGTCAGAGACGCCCAGGGCGACGCTACGAACTGTCATTATTGAAGAACTTTGCTATTGACCATGCACGTCTATTCTGATGTTTACCTTTTTGAATGCCAAATGTATACCTATCGATGTCAGGTCAGCATGACCTTGTTACACTGACTGTTCCTGTTGATACTATGTGTGTTCCCGTCAATAAATGTCTTGAAACATGCCTGCAGTGTCAAAGCATCCTTGATTACTGCATGTGAGAGTATGGGTTGCAGGATCTACATCTATACGAGCCTAAACACATTCGCGCCTTCATTCGCACCCACACTCAATTCATCATACGCTCGCACTACACATCTAACAACATGTATACTGTCTTGGGCCAGTGATCACCTCAACAAGAAAAAAAAGACAGTTACACTTACTTGTGTAGCTCCCTGGAGTCTGGGACGAGACAAAGAAAGAAAAGATCTGCTGCCACCTCAGGTACGCTACAAGAAGTGAACACTTGCCTGGGGCTGGTGAGTTAATTAAGTGAAATAAATGGCTGCAGAAACCAAGTGCGCATGACTGGCTCTGATGCAGCTTCCTGCCAGAGCCCCAGCTACAGTGGTGGCTCCATTCAAGGTTAAGTTAGTGTGACGTATAATGGAAAGAGAGCCTACAGTAATCTGACAGTCTATGCAACCTCGTAGCACTCTATGATTTGCTAGCTAAAAAACCATGTATTTACTGCCTACTTACACAAGCGTACTTTTCGTCCCGGCTCTTTTCTTTAAACACGAGCTAACGCAATGTTTACAAACTGCATGATCTGTCAGTCATAACAGGAAAGCAAATCAGACTGTGTTTACCTCGTCTACTCACGCGAAGCTCATCTCTCAATCACAGTACTTCTCAGATGAGCAAGCGGCTTGAGAGAGACAAGAACCACAGACCCTTTGAAGTTCGTACTCAGGGGAAATCGGAAACCTCTGGGCTCTTTAATCTTCAGAAGCGGGAATTCGTACAGAGAAAACCCGTTAGGGAACAGTAAGTCTTTCCATGACGGTCGAAAACGCCGACGCAAGACTGGCCGTAAACCTTTATCTGGGAACTCCGTTTCTGGTTTCTACGTTACACACAGTAACGCGAAAATTAGCAACATCTATAGATCAGAAAAATATAATGATATATAAACTGTGTTTTCTTAAACCTGCTATCAGTTGTCGCTCAGAATTTTTGAATACTCTAAGCACGCAGTCCTAGAACCTTACTTACTTACTTAGTCGTTCCCCTTCTACCGTGAGGTTAGAGGTTTGGAAGAGAGAGCGCCAGATCATTCTATCAGCTGTCTTCTTCCTGGCCTGGTTCCATTCTAGTCCTCGGTCCTTCAAAGATTGTCTAATGTTGTCCTCCCAGCGGACTCTGGGTCGTCCTGGAGGTCTGGATCCCTGGCTCTTTGTTTCCCATGCTTGTCGTGGTAGCCGATCTTCTCCCATTCTGCAGACATGGCCTAACCATCTTAGTTGGGACTGTTCTATTTGGGTCTGCAGCGGATGGGATTTTAGGCCTTGACGGATCGTCTGGTTGCGGACCATGTCTCTTCTTGTTACTTCAACCACTTTCCTCAGATACCTCATTTCTGAGGTTTGGATAGTTCTAGAACCATTCTGTGGAAATGTGTTATTAGCATTCGTGGGGATTTTTCATTTCTGATTTTCTGGTAATAGAAATAGTGCAGGTGTGTTTTTAAAAGTGTTAGCTTTTACCATTATAATTCACTTAGATTTTTCTCGCTGTTAAAACCTAGTGAAATAAAATAACGGGTAGCGATTTCATACCAGAGAATTAAGCTGGTATATTTCACCACACGCTTTCTCACACGAGAAGAGACGGTTTTAGCTGATTGCACTTATAGGATAACAAGTCTGATAGTGATAGTAAAGAATTCACGCTATATTTCATTTTGTGTATTTATTATAAGTGCCTATTATTTAATACCATACGATGACTAACAGACGCCGACAAGTTAATAGCTATTAACAACAGGCGATATTTTGTGTAAGTGCGCATATGGATAATTAAATAATAATTAACATTGTAAGCTGACCGTGCAGGCGTAAAAGAAAACACCGTGGGCCTTTTAAATTTAATCAGGACTGACGGAGTGGAGGAGAGATCGTCTTGTCCCCGTATGTGTGCGTAGATATAGGATTAGCATAATTCTTATATATATATATATATATATATATATATATTGTTTCTTGTATGTCTTCGCAGACTTGATCACAAGGGCGTCCAGCGGTCTTTTTCTGATTGGTTAATGTTGTCCCTTTTTTCTTGGCTTGTGCGTCACCAATTTCCTTGGTGAGCGAGTATCTGCCATAGATACATGAGAAACATTTTAACTTATAATTTTAACAGGACTTACCAAACCCAGATATCTTTTCCAATTTTTACCAGCCCACTGGGGTGTACACAAATAACATTTATTCCCGACTTCTGACAGTCGTATTCAAGCGGAGCATGCAGAAGGTTACGCTGTTTCAGAATCGGCGCTCTAACTGAGTCAGCCGATAGGATTATCATCATTTATCAATGTAATATTTTTAGCAACCATTTGTTTCCCAATACTGGAAGTATTTTCCTCTTTAAACTGTGAACCCCAAGAGCACGCTCCTACATCAACTATTGGCGGAGACATTTTGTTCATCCAGGACAAACCCACACCAGATTCGGCGTTCACCTCACTAGTCTTTGTTTTGTTAGAGGATGAACTGGGGCCAATTTTCAGGGATAACTGTATGTCCAAGGGATATCACCAAGAGTAGGTAAGAGTGATTGAGTGGCCGCTGTACGAAAGAGTGCGTGAGTTTTTTTCTTTGTTTTAACCGTAGTTTTTCACGTTTTGTGTGTCTTGTTGTCCCATAGTTGTGTGTGTGTGTGTGTAGTTAAACTTATATTTATATATATATGAGGAGGGCAAGGTTGTCTTGTACAAAATTACAGTCATATAGGTAGGCTGGAATAGAGAAACCTACTCATTCCAGAGACATATCTTTTCCCTTAAACTACCACCCGTGAAATCTATTTCTCACACCATTTCTCACGTACCTATCGCCATCCACTCTACTCAGACGGGCAAAAGAATAACTCACAGCCTATCTGTACGACAGAATCGTGGCTCTTGTCAGAGATTTGATCTAAGTCTGAGTCTAGATTAATGGCTAACGTCTGTTATTGTATCAGTCTAACTCTAGATAGTGTTGTGCGTCCTGTGTTATGAGAAAGAATAGTAATAATAATTACCCCCTAGACAACGTTCTTATTTACTGGGTTCTGACCACACAAATTAGAAATTTGTTTCTTTCCACAGCATCTTAGAGTTTACATACAGTTTGATTTTGATGGTGATCTTTGTTGGTGATATTATATATAATAATTTTGTACAAAAAGACCGCTAGTACGCGTGATTTTTTAACAATCACAAATTTTATTGGAGCAGTGGAGCGTGAGCCCCGCGAAGGAAGTGCATTGGGCAATCGCCAGGTTAATCGCCTTCCCTAGCTTCAGACTGACTCCAGGTGTGGGTGAGCGTGGTGGAATAAAAATACGGACATTTTTTTTTCTCTTAATTTTAAATTTTTTTTACACAGTAGTAGTAGTAGTTTTACAGTTTTTCGCCTGATCTACCATTTCTGTGGTTTAAGTCGTTTGCGTTAGGCGCCTTTTTGCCAGTTAACAGCAGCGATAGATTAGACAACTGAGTAACAAGGAGAAGGAAACACAGAGGAAACATTTTTTGTTGTATTCTCTAAATTGGTTAGGGAGCAGTGTATCCTTTTCTTCTTTATTTCTCGGGTAATTCGCAGTCAGAATTTGCCACGGCTGAGCGTGCAAAACTAAGAACAATGCTAAGAGAGGAAGCAAAGGAAATAGGATTACAAGGAGACCAAATGCTAGCTTTTGTGAACGACGAACTAGCCAAAAATGAGGCAGAGAAGAAGGAAGCAGAGGCTAGAGAGAAGAAGGAAGCAGAAGCTAGGGAGAAAGAGAAAGAAGCTAGGCAGAAGCTAGGGAGAAAGAGAAAGAAGAGCGGCAATTGGAAAGTAAGAAAATTGAGGCGGAAATGGAAGCTCACGGGGCGAATAAACGAGAGAAAAAGAGACAACATGAGGAAAGAGAGAATGACAAACGACGTCAGCACGAATTGGCGCTTAAGACTTCAGAGGTCCAAAGTCGTGGTGCAGCGTCTAGCTCCAGCAACGGAGAGTCTTCATCACCTCAGTCACTCTTAACTCACCATTGCATTAGCCAGTCTTCCCAATTAGCTGCTATGTCTTTTGCCCTGCAATCCTTCCCAAGCCCCAATGAGAAAAGTGATACCTATCTAGAAAAATTTGAGAGAAAGGCAACACTGTACGGTTTGGAAAGTTCGTGATGGTGCTTGAAGCTATCTCAGGCTCACAAAGGCAATGCGTATGATGCGTTCGTGAAACTGGGAACCAGCAATCAAGACAATTACGACATGCTTAAGAAAGCTTTACTTGAGCGCTTCGAAATGAACGCTCGCAAAATTTTGCAACTTTTCCGAAACAGCAGGAAAGATGGAACCGAGACTTACGCTCAGTTCTCTTCTCGTCTGAAGGGATATTTGACCAAGTGTTTGGAGCTTTCAGAACTTCCTTGCACTTTTGAAGGGTTAGAAGAGCTTATTCTAACCGAACAGATCAAAAGCACTTTGTCAAACGGAACCCGTAGATTTCTTGCTGAACAAGGAGCTGTAAAGCCTGAAGACATCTTGAGTAAGTCCGAGCGTTATGCAGAAGCCCTCGCCGAGCTTCCAGGCTCTAAACGCAAACTTACAGATAAGCCTTCTAGCAAAAATAATCTAGAACAGTCTTTCGTATCATTTTCTTACCAAAACCCAAGAGAAACTGTACCCCAAAATAAATCGAAATTCTACAAAACCTGATATCCCACCGAAACCCGTGATGAGCCTAAACGTACCTCATGGCACAGCCAGAAAGGATATGGAAAAGGGAAAAACCCCTTCGCCAGCTAAATCGGACCGGGACGAGCAAACCAGTCCCAAGCGGATTGCATGTTTGCAAACAGCCTTACCGAAAAATAGCAAGGTCAGTGACTCTCAACCTGACGGTGAGAGGCCTTCTACGCGAGGTATGGTTATGTTGAACGGTACTTCCATGGAGTATCTTTTTGACAGCGGATTAAGCTTTGATAGTATAGTCGCTAGGCATTTGGTTAAGCCAGGCCAAGACACGGGAGAAACCGTCGACATATGTGAAGTTTTTAAAGGAGATGCACCCATAACGCTCCGTGTCGCGCAATCCGAGATATACTCGGATTACGTCCGTGATTTTATTAAAGCGGCAGTAATGGAGGTGAAATTCTTTTCTCACCTTAGACGCCGAAAGAAAAACACCAGGAATGTGTATATTTCGATGGATTGTACCATGTTATGTTAAATTATAGAATAACAGATACATCAGAGTATCTAGTGGTGTAGATATTTTCCTATAACTGACCTCGAAACCCTCGAATCGGTCGGTTGGATAGGAGGGTTGATCAGAGAGTTAACAAGTCACTATCGTAAAACAAGCGATTGTTACCGAAACAGAACCAGGCTCGACAGTAAACATGACTCATTCTAATTATTTAGGCAGTAAAATGACTCAGGATGGTGACACAACAAGAGAAATTCATACTAGAATTGCTTTGGCAGCTAGCGCCTTCAATAGATTATCTAACATTTGGAAATCACGATCATTGAATATACATACCAAGCTTCGTCTGTTTAATTCAAATGTTATCTCAGTGTTAACATACGGCTGTGAGAGTTGGAAAATAACAAAATCATTGGAGAACAAGCTGAATACATTCGAGAACAAATGTCTTAGAAAACTCATGAACATCAGTTGGAAAGAATTCAAGACTAATCGACAAATAAGAGAAGACTCTAGGCAGAAATATGTCTCCGACTATATAAGGAAAAGACGATGGTCATATATCGGTCATGTCCTACGAATGCAAAACAACAGAATACCACTACAGGCGCTCACTTGGGTTCCTGAGGGTAAGAGGAAAAAAGGAAGACCAAAAGAAACACTCAGAAGAACAATAATAAGAGAAGGAAGAACGTTGGGCCTAAATAATGTGCAAGAGCTAAGAGGAGTGGCGTCACAACGAACAACCTTGAGAGCACTGGTTTCTGCCTTATGCGCCGTGTTTGGTGCTTAAAGAATTTATTATTATTATTATTAATGGAGGACCCTATCTACAACGTCATACTTGGTTGTAGATATGTGTTTTTAGGTAGACCGGAAGAGCCGATTGTGGCAGCAGTAACCACAAGAGGGCAAACCTAAAAGGAACGGGAGCCTGCACCTAACATGTTATCTAAGGAACTGAAAGATGCGCAACAAAAGGACCAAATCTTGGAGCCCTGCTTTAAGAAACTGCCCATGACCAAGGACCCCAGACACAATGGGGATATTTTTTCTAAGGAAGAACTGTTGTATGGAAGAACGGGCGACCCTGAACAGGGACATAATCAGCTCCTAGTACCGACGCAGTACAGAGAACAAATCTTAGAAATGGGGCACTCTCTTCCCTTTAGCGGACATATGGGACAAAACACCACTATACAGCGAATATCTACTCACTATTGGTGGCCAAGAACGAACACTGACATCATCAGATATGTTAAATCCTGCGCCAAGTGCCAACGTGTGGCACCGAAGCATTAGACACCCCCAGTTCCTATGGGAGAAATGCCAATAGAGGGGACCCCATTTGAACGGGTAGCAGTCGACATTATATGACCCCTTGAAAGGACTAAAAGAAGGAACATGTTTATCCTGACCTTAGTCGACACCTGCACCATGTGGGCCGAAGCTATACCGCTAACATGCACGGATTCCAAGCATGTCACAGAAGCCCTAGTGCAGATTTTTACAAGGTTGGGATTCCCTCAACAAGGTTTGACGGATAACGGATCCCAATTCCGTAGCCTGTTAATGGAGGAGATCTTTAAGATCTTGAGGGACCAGCACATCTACATCAGCCCCTACCATCCAGCGGGATGTGGGCTAGTAGACCGTGTCAACGGAAGCCTCACACCGATCTTACGTAAGCTGGGAAGGAGAAACCTGAAGATTGTGATCTTTTCATTCCTGCAACCTTATTCGCCTACAGAGAAGTCCCCCAGGCCTCTACAGGGCTACCGCCAGCTACACTTTTATTCGACAGACCTATTAAGGGCCCGCTGGAAGCCTTACGACGGTCACTGACAGACCAGAAGGCTGATGAGACAGTTGTCTCAGCATTTAAGTATGTATCTGAATTAAAGGAACAGTTACAACTAGGATGGGACTTAGCAACAACCAACCTTAAGCGCGCACGCCTGAAGCACGCTAAAAGATACAACAAAGCAGCTAAGGAGAGAGAGCTGGAGCCAGGAGAGAAAGTTTTGTTGTTACTCCCTACCGGAAACAACAAACTGCGTATCGGAAATAGACAAACTACTACAAGCTGGGATTATTAGCGAGTCCACATCTCCTTATAGCTCAAGCGTAGTATTGTTACAGAAACCGAATAAGGAAGTTCGGCTGTGTATCGACTACCGATTACTCAACAAAGTAACATAATTTCAGCCTGAACTACTTCCACGTGCCTCAGAACTGTTTACCAAGCTAAGGAAGGCAAAAATTTTCTCCAAGATTGACCTGAGTAAAGGTTATTACCAGATACCAGTCAAGGAGGAAACTAAACCCCTGTTAGCCTTTAGCACCAGCGAAGGACATTATACTTTCAATGTTAAGCCTTTCGGTTTACACAATGCACCCGGAGTCTTCACCAGAATGATGAGAAAGCTTTTGGAACCCTTGCAAAGTCCAAATATTCACAATTTCACGGACGACATACTTATTGCAACGGATAACTACGAAGAACATATTGTTACGGTCGCTATGCTCCTCAGGAGACTAAAGGAAGCTGGGTTGACCGCCCGATCTAGCAAATGTTTACTCGGCTTTGAAAAGCTTGACTTCCTAGGGTATACCATTTCTCAAGGTTGTATGTGGCCCGTTGCGAAAAATATCGAGAAAATACAATCAGCAACGAGGCCAAAAACAAAGAGAGAGACACGTTCATTCCTTTCACTTTGCGCATATTACCAAACGTTTACCAAAAACTTCAATGGCCTTACATCGCCACTCACTGACCTCACGCGGAAAGAAAAACCCGATAAGGTTGTTTCGACAGCAGAGTGCGAAAACGCTTACGTCACTCTGAAGGAACAGCTGTCCAAATATCCCATTCTAAGGTTACCCGACCTTAAGAAACCTTTCGCCTTGCGCGTGGACGCCAGCGGAAATGGAATAGGATCAGCATTGCTGCAGGCAGACGACAAACATCCTAACCTGTTTTTTTCCAGTTGCTTACGGCAGCCGCAAACTAAATACAGCATAAAGGAACTATTCCACCGTTGAAAGAGAATGTCTCGCACTCATGAACGGAATCAGGAAACACAATGAATATTTATGTGGAGTTTCATTCACAGTACAAACTGACCATGCTCCATTGGCATTCCTAGGAGCCAATAAGGATTTTAACGCAAAAATTATGCGTTGGGCTCTATTGTTAAGCGTGTACTCGTTCAAAGTACAATACATACCAAGGAAAGAGAATGTAGGCGCCGACTTTATGACTAATGACTAATGAAGAGAATAATGCAATTGAGGATAGTAATCACCCTGTAGCTACGGATGACAGTAGCTCTATCTCCATTAATTAGATATGAATGGGTTTCACATCTTCAAGCCCGGACGTACTGTGACGTATAATGGAAAGAGAGCCTACAGGAATCTGGCAGTCTTCGCAACCTCGTAGCGCTCTATGATTTGCTAGCTAAAATCCAACCATGTATTTACTGCCTGTCTTTACTTACGCAATCGTACTTTTCGTCCCGCCTCTTTTCTTTGAACACGAGCTAACGTAATGTTTACAAACTGCATGACCTGTCAGTCATAACAGGGAAACAAATCAGACTGTGTTTACCTCGTCCACTCACGCGAAGCTCATCTGTCAATCACAATACTTCTCAGATGAGCAAGCGGCTTAGAAAGAGACAAGAACCACAGACCATTTGAAGTTCGTACTCAGGGGAAGTCGGAAACCCCTGGGCTCTTTGATCTTCAGAAGCGGGCATTCGTACAGAGAAAACCCGTTAGGGAACAGTAAGTCTTTTGATGACGGTCGAAAACGCCGACGCAAGACTGGCCGTAAACCTTTATCTGGGAACTCTGTTTCTGATTTCTCCGTTACACACAGTAACGCGAAAATTAACAACATCTATAGATCAGAGAAATATAATGATATATAAACTGTGTTTTCTTAAACCTGCTACCAGTTGTCGCTCAGAATTTTTGAATACTCTAAGCACGCAGTTCTAGAACCATTCTGTGGAAATGTGTTATTAGCATTCGTGGGGATTTTTCATTTCTGATTTTCTGGTAATAGAAATAGTGCAGATGTGTTTTTAAAAGTGTTAGCTTTTACCATTATAATTCACTTAGATTTTTCTCGCTGTTAAAACCTAGTGAAATAAAATAACGTGTAGCGATTTTATACCAGAGAATTAAACTGTTAATTTTCGCCACACGCTTTCTCACACGAGAAAAGACGGTTTTAGATGACTGGACTTATAGGATAACACGTCTGATAGTGAGAGTAAAAGATTCACGCTATATTTCATTTTGTGTATTTATTATAAGTGCCTATTATTTAATACCATACGATGACTAACAGATGCCTACAAGTTAATAGCTATTAACGACAGGCGATATTTTGTGTAAGTGCGCATATGGATAATTAAATAATAATTAACATTGTAAGCTGACCGTGTAGGCGTAAAGGAAAACACTGTGTGCCTTTTAAATTTAATCAGGACTGACGGAGTGGAGGAGAGATCGTCTTGTCCCCGTATGTGTGCGTAGATATAGGATTAGCATAATTCTTATATATATATATTGTTTCTTGTATGTCTTCGCAGACTTGATCACAAGGGCGTCCAGCGGTCTTTTTCTGATTGGTTAATGTTGTCCATTTTTCTTGGCTTGTGCGTCACCAATTTCCTTGGTGAGCGAGTATCTGCCATAGATACACGAGAAACATTTTAATTTATAATTTTAACTAGACTTACCAAACCCAGATATTTTTTCCAATTTTTACCAGCCCACTGGGGTGTACACTAATAACATTTATTCCCGACTTCTGACAGTCGTATTCAAGCGGAGCATGCAGAAAGTTACGCTGTTTCAGAATCGGCGCTCTAACATAGAGTCAGCCGATAAGATTATCATCATTTATCATTGTAACATTTTAAGCAACCAGATGTTTCCCAATACTGGAAGTATTTTCCTCTTTAAACTGTGAACCCCAAGAGCACGCTCCTACATCAACTATTGGCGGAGACATTTTGTTCTTCCAGGAAAAACCCACACAAGATTCGGCGTTCACCTCACTAGTCTTTGTTTTGTTAGAGGATGAACTGGGGCCAATTTGGGAAGTAAACCTGACAATATATATATATATATATATATATATATATATATATATATATATATATATATATATATATATATATATATATATATATATATATATATATATATATATATATATTCAGGGATAACTGTATTTCCAAGGGATATCACCAAGAGTAGGTAAGAGTGATTGAGTGACCACTACGAAAGAGTGCGTGCGAATTGTTCTTTGTTTCAAGGAATTTACCAATATTGGATTTGCTTAAACTTGTTTACTTTACTGGGTAGCATATAGTAGGAACTTCGTTACTTTACTGTCTACTCTGTAACTTAGTGCTAACCTTCGACCTTTGGGTTATTAACTTTTGGGTTCTTTTCTCCATAGGGGAGGGCGCATTTATTCTGCTATTTCATATGTATGTAAATCTGATTTTATTTGATCTTTCTTTAGATATTGGTGTTGTCAAGTTTAATGATAATAAAAAACAAAGAAACTTAACTTTGTGTGTTGTTCAGACCCATACCCAATTAACCGTAGCTTTTCAAGTTTTGTTTGTCTTGTTGTCACATAGTTGTGTGTGTGTGTGTAGTTAAACTTATATTTATATGTATGAGGAGGGCAAGGTTGTCTTGTACTAAATTAAAGTCGTATAGGTAGGCTGGAATAGAGAAACCTACTCATTCCAGAGACATATCTTTTCCCTTAAACTACCACCTGTGAAATCTATTTCTCACACCTTTTCTCACGTACCTTTCCCCATCCACTCTACTCAGACGGGCAAAAGAATAACTCACAACTTATCTGTACGACACTTAGTCCCGTAGCGGAAACTGAAGTAGAGGAGTGAAGTGTTAGAGAAATCACAATACTAGGTTTCAGCTTCATTTTCTGCCCTCGCTGCCTTTGTCTTCCTTTACTCAGAAGCAGATTCAGGTACCCTTTTATAGAATGATAGACTTGAAGGTGTCGTTACTTGGTACCGAGCCCGGCAAGTCTGCTCGAGAAGAATGCGCTCTAATAAATCTGTCACGTGACTCTCCGTGTGGCTCCAAAAAAAAAAGCGAACGAAAGAAGGAAAAAGAATAATTTTATTGTGACTGTTTTCAACGCGTCTCCTGTGTCCTTTATGATTCAATCCAAGCTTTCAAATATCTCTCCTACGTGTTTCGGTTTTATGATTGTGGTTGGGGAAAATTTGTTTCAGTCTCCTGTGTTTCAATTGCATTGTTTATTAGTAAAAGTGACTTTCATATTACTTGCCTCCCAAGCAGGATCACATTTCACATTGAAAACAAGGCACTTGCATAATAACATTTAAAATCTCTCTCAATTTTGTTGTTGTTGTTGCCGTGTCTTACTATTAAATTACATATGGTAACATAATTTAAAATTTATTCAATATAGTGTAAACTGTAAAACACGATAAATTTACGGTTAATTACTCGAGAGTCCAGCATTAAGAACACAGGTGTGCCGCGACAGAAATTTGCATTGGTAAGTGTGCCACAGTCTGAAAAAGTCTGGGAAACTATGGTCTGTGGGATGAGCGAAGTGTAATATGACGTGTGCCTTTTAAGAAATGATTGAACAGGATTGTTCGTCGCATGCAAGGCAATCCTTGTTTTAGACTCCGTAGGGTAAGAAAAGCAGAGGGATAATAAAACATACATGGATAAAAGAACTGGAGCCAGACATGAAAGAGATACATTTTATTTTGTTATTTTATTATTTAAGTAATATTTAAGACACATGTGAGAATAAATGGATTCAGTATGGAAGATTAGAGAAAGGAAGGGCAGAATGTTAGACGGGCCTGCGTGCCCAATTCTAAACCCTTTGAAAATAAAGTTCGTTCGTTCGTTCGAATTACCTGAATGGTCAGGCCTATTGAAATGAAGGGCCACCGGTAAATGTTTGCCATGATAGATGTCATTTAAGTGCTCACGAAACCTGTCTGCCAAACGTCTGCCAGTTTCACCAATATAGGTAATGCCACACATCTTCCAGATGATAGCATAAATCAGGTTTCTGGATTCGCACGTGAAAGACTCTCTAATGATAAATTTTCCTTTCGGAAAAGTGACTGTCTGAGTTTGGAGTACAAACTTACAGCTCTTACATATACGGCGTTGGCACAGTTTAGTACCAAAGTATGAAGGGCTAGTATGTCGCAGGCGACTGTGTACAAGAATATCCCTAAAATTCCTATCCCTACGATATGTCACCAAAGATGTCTCACGAAACAACTCTCTGGTATCAGGATCAGAGTGGAGAATAGGCAGATGTCGAAACAGATTTCTCTTCACCGCCAGATAGTTAGAACCAGTTTGAGTCCATTAGATTGGACATAAGGTTTAATAGTGAGTGCCATCTGACGAGTGACGCGTATGATGCGATTAAGAACATCAGATAAAACATGTTCTGGATAAAGACGTCGGCGAAAGAACTCGAGCATCTATTGAGCTCGCTGATGGAAATCATCGTCATCGTGACATAACCGACGCAAGCGAAGAAGTTGAGAAAAGGGAATGGAATTTTTACAACTAAGAGGATGCGATGAAGTATAAAGAAGGAAACCATGAGCGTCAGTAGCCTTATAATAGACAGACGTTTTAATACCAGTAGGGCTAATAGTCACAGTGATGTCAAGGAAGTTCACTGAAGTCGTAGAGATTTCAGAAGTGAATTTGATCGCAGGACTGAAATTACCAACATAGTCAATAAATCGACGGAGGTCTACCTTAGACATGTCTGTAATGCAAATACCATCATCAATATAGCGGCGGTAAAACTCAGGTATCGGTCCATCGTAACTTTGAAAGACCAAATATTCAAAGTGGCCCATAAACAGGCAAGCGTAACTAGGGCCCATCTTAGTACCCATAGCGACGCCACTGATTTGGTTGAAGAATTGTCCATTAAACTCAAAAGAGTTGAGAATAAGAACCAACTCAGCAAGGCAAAGACGCGGACCTGTACTTATAGTAAGATCAGTACGATGGTCGAGAAAAAATTGGAGTGCCTTGAGACCATCAGCATGTGGATTAGAAGTATAAAGGGAACAAACATCTAGGAGGAAAAGACGGCAAGTAAGGCCAGGCGTGAATATGATCGAATCAAAGGTAGTGATAGCAGGAGTAGTGTCCTTCAAATAAGAAGACAGATTGGCGACTAAAGGCTGGAAAATACTATCAAAGGATTCAGAAATACGTTCAGTGGGACAAGAACAGGCTGAAACAATAGGCCTACCAAGGTTAGCAATTTTATGCACTTTAGGAAGCATGTAAAAGGAAGGCTTACACAGACTATGGAGAGATAAAGCACCAGAAGGAAGAAGATCATCATGGACAAGGCCACGGATAGTCTTATAAACAGTAAGATTATTCGGACTGTTGCATCACCAGAACAAGGATTAGTAAAAGGTGGTGTTACCTAGCTGTGTAACTCCTTCATGAGTGTATAAGTCCTTACGCCAAACAACCACTGCACCACCTTTGTCTGCCGGCTTGATAACAATATCCTCACGTTTTCTAAGGCGTGACAATGCCCGCCATTCAGAAGACGTGAGGTTAGATCGACGGAGAGTGTAGAGTAAGCTGGCCAATGTCATATAAAGTATTGGCAATATATAAATCCAGAGCATGAGAAGCTCCTTGAGCTGGAATCCAGTCTTGTTTGGATTTGTCAAAACGACGAAAGATATCATCATTATCGGAAACCCTGGTAGAATCATTACCATTACGATGATAATATTTGAGACGCATGCGGCGATGGAAGCTGTGAACATCTTGAAGCAGAGAATATTTGTCAAAATTAGAACGAAGAAGAACAAACTTAAGACCTTTGCTCTGGACAGACAATTCATCAGAAGACAGATGAATTCATCAGGAGACAGATGAATTCATCAGGACAGACAATTCATAAGGAGTCAGACGCTACTATATTGAAAGACCTTGAACTTGACAGGATCGCCTAATATGTTTTTGTGCAAGACCTGTGCTTCACAGACAGCTAAAAGGTGTCGATGATGATGACGGTTAAAAAGACACATAATTTTCACTTCCAGCAGACGACCACAAATTACTGGCATGTAGCCTCTGTTAAAGCAGAAATCAATAGATGACTTATTCGCATTTACATAAGTAAAAGAGTCGATTACTACTATCATTAAACTCGATACGCTTTCCTATAACGCAGTATTAAAAGTATTACTCTAGAGATGATACTACACATGAAAATTACGAATACGGTGACTACACTGAAATGACTATCACGTGAGGTACCGTGCAACCTAGCAACCAGGCCATTTGCCTGGTACAAACAGCAAGTGCATTGTTTGTACTTAATCTCCGTGGAACGTTGTTTGTTTCTGTCACTATTAACTACCGGTACAATAGCTAGGCCACGAGAGCATCGGTTATCTGTGTGTGAAATATTGATATAGCTTCACGCGACAGGACCTGCTTTCATTAGTTCCATGTTTGGTTGTTTTTATAGTTGTTGTTTGTATTTGTCGATCAGCCATGATATTCACTGCTCTGATGCAATATTTATTCATGTCTGAATTACATGCTTTCTGCCACATGTAGGTAGCAACTATACATAATTATTCTCGGTTTTTCTTCTTCTTCTCTCTTTTTCTCTCTCTCTCTCGCGCGCGCTCGCTCGCTCGCTCACGTTACAGGCAAATAAAGATTCCAGGATTGGTAGTGCTCTCATCTCCGTTTTCTGCATTGAAAAGTGAAGATATTTTACAAGCCTTGCCAACGACGACCCTTGCTCGTCGTTAACTGTCGTTCATTTTGCAGCACGATACGAGAAACTAATATCAAATTAGAAATTACGTTACATTGAATTAAATTATGTTAAATATTCGATCGGGTAGCAGTTTTTTTAGTCCTCTGCACACCCATTTGTTTAGTGCAGTATAGAAATCACGCTGCACGCTTAATCGGTTACTGCAATACAGAAAGTGCGTGTGACAAAATTGGTTACAAATTCTGTTGTAGAATCGGTTACGGAAATCGACAGTGTCGTTGGCATATCATGCGTCACGGCAAAGCAGGCGAGAGGGTCAAATTGCATAACTAACATGGCTACTACAGCAGTAGTGAAATGTGTTTTATTTCTAACTTCTGAAGGCTTGTATAACCACCAGGATGGACAAAAAGCACAAAGACCTATATGTTTAGATTCTGGAAGTTTGCCTGTATGTCTACATATCTGTATTATGGCTGGAAATGTTTTGGATCAGAAGATTTTCCGAGTTAAAGGCATAAAATTGTAAGTTGATGTGACCAGTACACACTTTCAAGCGATGTAGGAAAATGTTAAATGGTAGGGCGAATAAGAAAGTTATATGGAATGGTAGCGCTGGAATGTCCGGTTCTAACGCCATCTAAATGAACATAATCGGATGGACAGAAGTCTAGAACGACGAAGGAAGAGGTGGAACAGTTTGTACAGAAGTAAAAATTTCATTCATCTTGCCAACAAATTAAGCAGACCTAACACGCCTGTGACGTCATGCTCTCTCAGCAGAACGTGTTGGCCAATAAAAACGGGGAGCGTAATTTGAACAAGGGACACTGAAAATAAGTTTTGAACCAGACTGGCCGCAGAGTTTGCCACTACGCCTTTGCCATATGTAGATGTGTGCAGCCTGCCAAGTCATTAATGTCCAGTGTTGATTTCTGAAGTCTGAGGGTGAGCAGAATTATAAAAAGTAATCATGTATATATTTCCTTTATTACATGTTATTGCCTGATGAATATTATTTGTGTGTAGATGCTAGGAATTGCATCAGTTTATTTAACATTGTACCTGATGTGAAGGATCAAGCACATTCAGGAAAACTATACGGTCTGTGATTAATATTTGGAAGGATCAAGCTGTAAAGTATTTAAGGATGTACAGGAGTGGATAAAACAAGATGATTGTTAGTACATATAACTGATTGAAATGTTTTAGCTGGTCCTGTATTACTGAAATGATGTCCTTGCTTTCTATGACTTTATAACCTCGACATCTAATGACTGACTGGTCTGACACTTGGACTAGTCAATTACAAATCTAGCTAGATACTAGCCAAGACCGATTTGTTGCTTCAGGTTCATTTGACAACTCGATCATACTGTCAACTATCAGACGCCAATGTACGCTCATCAGTGGCAATCCCACATAAGTGAAGGAACCCAAAGTGTGAACTACAGCTGGTTCTTGGTATCCCTACTGTTGGGTCTGCCAAGACTGATAACTACAGTGACAGTTCAGTGTCATCAGCATCAAGAATCCAAGTTAAGTGTTCAATAAATGCACTGACAGAATCCATATATGAGCCAACAGATAAATATTATTACAAGAGCAGGTCAGATGATGACAATCTTGTGTAAAGTCAAAGGACTAAGAGAACAGTGATACTAGTAGTATTAATAATAATAACTCAAGTATTCATTAACTTCACTAGCCCAAGAGGATAGTATTCCAGATCCTCAAGTGACAAGGACAGTACTATTTATTAAATTGCAAAGTGACTTTAGTTTAACACTCTTCTCAAAGAGGAAAGAATATTCCTACCATTACTGTAGATAAGAGATAACATTAATTTTGTAAATTATTGTGTGAATATTTTCATTACTCTTTTCCAAACAACAGAAAAAGGAAAATCACTATAAATATTAAATGATTCATTAATTGTACATGAAGACTTGTTTACTATTTACCATTGTGTGTTTAAAGTTTTTGTTCATTTGATTTATCCCCTAGCATTAAATTAATCATAGAATAGTTGTGGGGAGGAGACACCTTAAACCCTGGTACAACTTCTTACCATCTGGGCCAGTGATTTTCACAGTCTGACTATTCCTATAATGTTTATACACCAGTGCTTATTTCTAAGACTGGGGTACTGCTTTTAAGACCAGAACTCTTGACTGGCACTCTATCCTTGTATCATCTGATACACCTGGACATCATCTCTATCACTTACATAAACAAAACCTCTCGTCACAGTGCGCTGCACACTCATTTGGTTAATGAAATATAGAAAGTACGCTGCACACTCATTAGGTTAGTACAATATAGAAAGCACACCGCATACCCACCAGGTTAGTGCAATACATAAAGTAAACTGCATACTCACTAGGTTAGTGCAATATAGAAAGGAAACTGCCTATTCACTCGATTTGTGCAATATAAAAAATAAACCGCATACTCACTAGGTTAGTGCAATATAGAAAATACACTGCACACTCATTCGGTTAGTGTAATATAGAAAGTAAACTGCATATTCACTCGATTCGTGCAATATAGAAAGTACATGGCATATTCACTAGGTTAGTGCAATGTAGAAATCACACTGCATACTCACCAAGTTAGGGCAATATAGAAAATACACCGCCTGCTCATTTGATTAAATGTAATATAGAAAGTATACTGTACACTCATTAGGATAATGTTTACCGTCTCATTGTGGAATACCAGGAAACGAGAGAGCGGACCGACTGGCTAAAGAAGGTGCTACAGTCGAGCAACCGGATGTACCAGTTACGTACCATCAGAAGAAAAAGATGATCAAATCAATCAGAAAGCCACCAACCCCAACACAGGATGACTACCAAGCTATGAACAGATCAGAACAAATTGTCATTCTGCGCCTCAGAACAGGACACAACCGCCTCCGCAGCCACATGTATACAAAATTCAAGATTGACAATTCAGCCATGTGTACATGTGGACAGGCACCCCAGACTGCGGAGCACGTACTTCAAGATTGCCCCGAATATGATATATTGAGGCAAACCCACTGGCCCAGAGAAACAACACTGGAAGCAAAACTATACGGACCTCTGTATGAACTACAAAAGACAGTGAAGTTTATACAAGAAACAACATTGCAGATATAGACAATATAGTTCAAGCGAACGAAAGAAGAAGAAGAAGAAGAAGAATACTGTTTATTGGACTAGAAGCTCAGTAGACAGATAACACTGTAGGCCAATGTATGTGTGGTGAAGTGGGATGTTATAAATATTTATAGGGGACTTAGTGTACTGACTGAGATCAGCTGTGAAGGTATCTATATCTAATAAGAGTAGTGTATTATAGATAACCTTACTTGCTGCCACATATATATATATCTCAGTCAGAATTATTCTGGAATAGTGTGATGACTACGTTGTATGTCTAGGGTATGTGTATGATGAAGTGTAAGTCATAACAACAACAGACAGATAAACAATTTAATTTATTCCACCACACTTGACAACACTGTGACACTCACATACATAAAACACTCTACAAGGATATCTTAAAGGAGTCACTGATAACTTTTCAAATAACAATATGTATTCATTTCTGTCATGAATGAATATGTGTCCTGATTCAAATACAAAGGGAACCAGGAATCACAATCAATTTTAATTACAAGTTATATGTACAGAATTTATCAATATGAATATTGTAGTGACATATATTATTAAAAGTATCCTATGTGTGTCAGTTGTGTAGTAGTAATATGAGGTAATACTGGTTTTGTTTTGTTCAAGCTCTGTTGGTATTTGTCATCATGACTTCAATAGTTTGTCTTTATTGGAACTAGTATTGGAGATGTTCTCAGTTCCTGATATTAAAACAATTTACTTCCCCTCTTAAGTTTATGTTACAATGTTATTTTAAGATGGGGTACATAATTTTGAGCTCAGCTGGCCACATCAGCTTATCTTGCGTGATGGCGGCAGGAAAGGACTCCTCTGCTCGATTTCTCCCCTGTGCTCTGGAGACACCTCACTGATAGCTAAATGGACCAAGGAGTATGCTGTCCGACTCTGGATTCAGCAAAGCTCTGACCAGGTGCTGCTCAATACCATCAAGACCACGGTCCCTGAAAACAAGAAGGATGTACCTTCTACTTCATAACTAATTTATACTCTCTTTTTACACTGAGCACAATACATCACAAACATTGAGTTCAGAGCGTTAGGCCAACTGTCAGCTTCATCTGAAATACTTTATACCAGTATTAACCTCCTTAATGGTTACTACGCCTCTGCACTTCCAGCATTATTTCTTTCTAGTCAATCATCTAGGTGTCAGTGTACTGTTTGGCCATTCCATGCCGTTTTACTTTCCTCCGACACCTTTTGTTCAGGCTGGAGCATTATAGGCTTTACATCATGTTTGCTACTGAACTACACATATATACAGGCATAAATTAACAATTCACATTCAATTTTCATTAAAAGATACTGAATGTTTCAAGCTTACCACAATTCATGGAAACAAACACAGATACGTTGATTAGCAATGAATTCTGGCACAAATACTGGCACAAATTCCCATCTGCTTATGTTCCAGGCTTTTATTTAGCAAAAATATGAGCTGGCTTCAACGCACTGTTGCTTTATCAAGCTTATTTGAACTAGTGGTCTCGAACTAACGCTCCTAAGTGAGTATATCAGCGAGTCTGGCCAATGGAGCCACGTTTCGACAAGTGTTTGAAAAAATTTTAACTTCCTACGTCTCCCCTAACAACCAGGGATAGCATTTATAGCCCGACTAATCGTGTTTAGCCTTACATATCATTCCAGCCAATCAGTTCAAATGTAACTTGTGGCCCATTTCCCGTACAATGGTGGTGTAAAAAAAATCTACCACTGAGCGATTCTGATTTTGGGTGTTGTCTGACAGCACCATCATTTTATTTTGGCTATAACTTGTTAATTCCTAGACTATTTGCATAACGTTGTACATATTCTTTGTCAGCAAACCCTAAGGAACCCAAATATATATATTTAATAGAGCTAAAATGCTGCGTTCAAAACATGCAATTCCTTCTACCTCCTGTTTCGAAGATGTGCTGTCTGGGTACTGTAATGTTTTCAAACGTAAACCCATCTATTGTCATCTTTCTAATAAGAGTTTTTCAGGATTTAAGAACCTAACTCTGGGAAGGTTAGTGTTTTTATCACTGTCCGTCCGAAAAAGTTAGTGCATGTGGCCTTACACGCGTGATAGTAGTAATTGTGTATCGCGCGACGCGTGTTTTGTGTTGCACGTGTTCGGCTTTATGCCTCTCCCTTCTCTCTATCCTTTAGTCCATCTGTCTTTAGTTACGCCGTGTATAAAATGGAATGAATGAAATATTAAAATTAGGTCATTGTTCAGCTTGGTATCTCAATGTTTTTGCAAGAAATACAGCACACGTTTCATTGAAGAACGCGGGTAATAATACAGTAGGCTTTTACTATCAACGTGAAAGCGTTACAATTTGCCGACGAAGTAGAAAACAAGGGGGATTTCGAGTACTGTCATTGTGACAGCACTGTTCTTTACCATTCTTCTTCCTTTATTTATTATATGTATTTATTAGGCTTTATATTTACTTGATAATTTATATATGTGGATTAGAATATTCCACGACAGTATGTTTAGTTTGCACTCCCGACACTAGAACACGGAATCAAACCTTGTCCAATATCGGGGCTCACTTCATGTTCATCATTCATCTTCTATTTATCACCAAGAATTAACGCACAGTGATGGTGAATCAAAGACAAGACAAGACGCGTCTTTTTATGGTTCTAATTAGTATAAAGGCAAACGCATCCCATAGAAGATATCGCCGTAGGGTAGTGAAGTGTT
This sequence comes from Oreohelix idahoensis, assembly GCA_024509875.1. Lineage (NCBI taxonomy): Eukaryota > Metazoa > Mollusca > Gastropoda > Stylommatophora > Oreohelicidae > Oreohelix > Oreohelix idahoensis. The sequence goes on along the minus strand of JAMPIV010019401.1, from coordinate 260,518 downwards.
AGAGACTACACGATACTAGGTAGAGCATCAAGAAGTGGGGTGACAAGTTCCCTAACACGCTGCCTTTTCCGAATGAGTGTGCAGTGCACTTTCTGTACTGCACTAACGAAATGGGTGTGCAGCGTTCCCATTTACTGGGTAGATTGGATTGTGTCGATAGCGTGAATCGAACCCGTCACCTTTGCCGTGAGAGACCAGCGCTCTAACAACTCTGTCACTCGGACGCTATTATATTGTATATAAAGTATTTATAACGTGAGGTTATTCTATTATAAGAAATACAGCATCAGTGAAGCCAACATTTTCTTACTGTTTTATTGTGCCGAGAAAGCTAAAGGTAGTCCCATAGCAGATACTGACGTAGGGGAATGAAGTGTTGGAGACTTCACCATTCTAGGTTGCTAGTTCTTGAAGAGTAGCTCATATTACGCATACACAAATCACACATACATACATGCACACACCCAAAACACACATTTCAGTTCCGAATGTTAAAAAAACTCAAAGAATACAAAAAGTTACTTAAAAGCAAATTTTGCAAACATTATGCATACGTTACTAAAAATAAACTGAGTTTTAGAAATATACATTCTGAAAAACAAAAAATAATTGCATACATTATAGACAGAGAAGATCGTTTTTTTATTAGCAATTTAATAGCGTTTTTCTGGGTCAGTTCTCGATGTAAAGTTACATAGATTGTAAAATTTGACTCAAAGACAGTGATACTGTATAACTTCTGAAAACTGCTGATATAGGGAAAAATGCGGAAGTAGAAACAGTTCATCAATATTCTTTAAATTTGATGACTTCGACACTTGACTCAATACTTCTGGTACACATCTGGTGCTCATCCTTAACCTCATCATCTGCCCACATACCGCCATTTATTAACCAGATGACTTTCAGAAGGCATCATCTGCTATGGTTTTCCGCACACAACATACGCACGTGACAGCACACCCATTCTATCAATTTAAATTGTTATTACATATGTTCACTTCATTTTCATTAAATAGGCAGCGTCCCAGAACCAAGAACCGATAACAGGTCAATCTATGTTAACCAAGAACTGATAACAGGTCAATCTATGTTAACCAAGAACTGATAACAGCTCAGTCGATGTTAACCAAGAACCGATAACAGCTCAGTCGATGTTAACAATACTTAATCTGTCACTCCACGGTTTTTGGGGGTTTTTTTTACGACTAAGAGCGCCTTTTCCGTGTATCAGCCACATTCTGGGATTTCCTTCGACTATCACGCCCAGAATGGATATTTGCATTGGGTGTAGCTCTCTTGGCTGTAGTAACTAAATAGCAACATCCTACATTCCGCCGGATACAGACTGCCAGAGCTATGTTGATGACCAGTAAAGTGACGATGAGGACCAACCTTCCATATGTGCCGGTGATTCCTGGTAGAATGACATTTGCTTGACTGAGAGAGAAATGTCAACAATTAAGACTGGAATGATCTGGACGGTCTATGAGACTTCTATGCTTACACGTGTTTAACTTATACAATTTTACTTTCTATTTGTCTATCTGTTTGTCAGTACAATCTTCCATACATTCCTCCGTCAATGACATCAGGCCGTCTTATCGTCCGACCGTTAACATTCATCAGCACTTTTTCTTTCTTTCTTCTTCTTTTTCTTTTGCAAGTTTACATGTTACGGAACCAATGCAGCTTGCCCCCCCCCCCCCCCCTTGCAGGAAGCCTGCATCAAAGCATTCGTGTGCTCTTGATTGCGTGGTTTGTGTAACAATTTGGTTAACAAGATGAAGTAGCCAGCACTGTACACAACCTTATACTAGTCCCTTCTTACCACATGTCGGAGGGCGTAGTAGATCTATTCTTTAATTGTCTGGTCACAGACCACCCGGGAACTACATGGGGTGCCCCATAGCTCAGTGGATTAACTCTCCTCACAACACAAACAAGTTGACACAAATATTGTGACTTTCTGGACACAGCTCAAGAACAAAGGTATATATATATAACAGTATAATAGTAAATAAATGATGAGGTTCAAAGATGTGTACAAGAAAAGACATGAAGGATCTGAACATAAACCCCATCAAACCTGAGAGGATGAAGCTGCCGATCCCACCGTGTGGTGGGGCTCCCTACGGTGCCACCTCAGTTCGGGCGAAAAGAAGCTCTCACAGCAGCAAGCAGAAGAGAATATAATATGCCGAAAGGAACATCACACAAAAAGAAGCAGATGCGGGATATCACGCCAGAGTCGTATTCTGAAAGACGCGTCAACAGTGAGGAATGCAGTTAGCGACCCATAGCTAGACTGCTTGCGTTAGGGTCAGTGAACCACAGCTGACCAAGACCCTACTCCACCTCCAAGTGGTGGTCCTGGAAACAGGCTGCATCACTGCAGTCTGGCTGAGTGAGTAGGGGTCGAAGAGGGAAGGCTAACCCGGTCCCAAAAATGCCGTGCTGAAGTCGGATGTGTCGGCCGAAAGGCGCAAATATCGCAGCTTCGCTGTAAACGGACACAACGCAACCAACGTCCTTTTCAGGACGAACGAAGAAGAAGAAGAAGAAGAAGAAGATATGACTGAAGTTGGCTAGTACTACTTGTAAATAAATTCATATTTTATGAATGAATCTACAAACTAACGAACCAATAGCATCTGTATTATGTCTAATTAACTACCCATCCATCCACCTGATACTTCTTTCGTCTCTGAATCTATATGTCTAACTCAGTCTCTTCCGGTCCTCTCGTCGGTCCTTATTTCCTTTGTTCGTCTCTGAATCTAAATGTCTCAGTCCCTTCCGGTCCTCTCGTTGGTCCTTATATCCGTTCTTCGTCTCTGAACTATATATATATATGTCTCAGTCTCTTCCGGTACTCTCGTCGGTCCTAATATCCTTTGTTCGTCTCTGAATTAAATGTCTCAGTCTCTTCTGGTCCTCTCGTCGGTCTTTATATCCGTTGTTCGTCTCTGAACTATATATATCTCAGTCTCTTCCGGTCCTTTCGTCGGGTCTTCATATCCATTCAACTTTCCGTACTGACCTGTGAAGCACACATGGTAGCAAGCCGGCGAAGATCAGAAAGAGTTTAATTAACTGAAAAATCAGGGTCACTTGTCTGAAGAAGGACGACTTGAAGATCATAGAGCCAAATATTGTGTACAAGTATATCAGCATTGCTAGAGAAAAAGATGTACATAGATTAGAAACATAGAAATAGATGTAAATAGATTACAAACAGGGAAATAGATGTACATAGACTAGAAACTGATAAATAGATTTACTTAGATCAGAAACACAGAAATAGATGTACATAGATCAGAAACAGAGAAATAGATACATAGATTAAAAACAGAGAAACAGATGTACATAGATCAGAAACAGAGAAATAGATGTACATAGATTAGAAACAGATATATAGATGTACAAAGATCAGAAACAGAAAAATATATGTACATAGATCAGAAACAGAGAAAGAGATGTACATAGATTAGAAACAGAGAAATATATGTACATAGATTAGACACAGGGAAACAGTATTGTTAAAAAACTCGTTGTAGTGAGAACAAACTTAGATCACGTGTTCACATAAGGTTAATCACCAGACCTAAAGGCCTTTTATATTTGGACTTGCGCCCTAATATAACCGACTAGGTTGAACGGGACGCGCTTATGCCAAAACAAGGCAAAATTTTTTTTTTTTTAAATTAAGCCATTAAGGTTGTACAAACATATCTACATGTCAGTGGGAATTCAGTCTTTCGGTTATAAATTCATTTTAATTCCTTATATAATACGGACTTTTTCATTTCTTACAGACGATGGGGATTTTTGTCATTCCTTATAGAGCATAGGGAAGCTACTACAACTGACCCCTGACAAAAAAACCTGAGTCGAAGCCACCGTGCTCTCTCAGCAGTGGTTTTGTAGACATTTGTTTGACGTGATGAAGTTACCAGCCCCATGTATAAACATTTATAACACATAAGGAAGGGAAACCCAAGGCCTGTAAACAGTCAATAAATATTAGACACACATAACAGTGTGTTTTCAGGCACTCGTAAAAAATAAAGAAGCAGAACACTAGACAACAGAAACACAACAGACGTGAGTGGCTTACCCAGGACTCAAACCCAAGACCTTCCGTGCGACAACCCCGCCTAGCTATGCAAGCGAATCACACTATCCTCCGTGCCATCTAGGCATCACTAAAAATGATGCTTCGATGACGGGTCATTAGTGCGACCCGCAAGACATCACACCGGAAATTTACCATGGGCAGTCCAGCCTATTAATGACGCAATCACTTCTGTTGTTCCCCTATTATACAGTATAGGTCAGACTACACAAGACAAAGACCTTAATACTGTGTCTAGTAAATGAGGGAACAATAATCCTAGTCGCCAGGCACTAAACTGACCCATGTAGTAATTAGCTTGAATTTAATAAAATCGGGAAAACCCGAGGCTTGCGAATCGCAGGTGGAAATTACTCAGATAGCTTTATACAATTTTAAACGTTCTGGCGAGGCGCGCTACGTTCAACATAAACACATGGTCTGTCGGTTATATTCGGGCGCATGTCCAAACATAAAAGATCGTGTTTTCTGGTTTATACCGTACTCGGGTAGCAAAATGGCTACTGCTATGAAGTAAAAGGACGGCGCTCTGACTTGACTCCACCCGTGTTTTCCGTTGGCTTCAGAAATGCAATGGCGGAAATGTACCTGTATATTTATGTGTGAATATCAGACAGGCTGGAGAGACGGAAATGTACCTGTATTCTCATGTGTGAATATCACACAGGCTGGAGAGATTGAGATAAAGTACACAGAAGAATACAGAGTGTGGTGGATTTTGATGTTAAATAGCTAAAATGTGAATTTATGCAGATGTGAGGTCAAGCTGTGAAGGCCCCTGAGTCTAATAAATAATAGGGTATGTATTTTCAGAGAACCTTGCTGCTACCACCCTACGACCTCAACCTGCGACGTATTTTCTCCTAAGTAAAATAATGGTGTATGTATGTTATCTGGCTAATGTCTAGGGTAATGTAAAATGTGTCGTAATAAACTGACAACAAATACACCTAAGACTATAGGAAAAGTAATTAACAACACCCAGAGTTAAGTTTAAATGTGAATTAATTTTTTTTTTACAATTTATTGTTCCAGTATCACAATTTTGTGTATACTGGAATATTGAACTTCAAAATGATCAATCAAAATATTTACCTCAAAATGATTCAATTTATAACTATATATATATTATTATTCACAAATTTAATTACATGTGTCAATCTGGGACAGTTTCAATGTACTATTGCTCCTATGAATGGGTACTGTTAGGAAGAACGTCTGAGTTCATCACAATCTGAATAATTTATTAAACACTTGGGAAATGAGAGTAATTTGGTTTGATCTATCAAATGCCTGCAGACACTGGCTTAACTTTGTGGCTTCTGATGTGCAGGATGAAGTATAGTCACACCACCAGCTTCCAATAACAAGTCAGGCTTCTGATCTTGAAATAACAAGGAGGCACACAGTTGATATTGCCTCACTTCTTTAGATGCAGAAATATACAGATCTCAGTTGACCTGGGCTCACTTCGAGTCATAGATGAAACCCTGGAACAATATAAATGGGGCCTACATCACCCTCTGATATACTCTCTCTTTCCCTAATTAAACATTTTCAATTATATTCAGATTCAGTATGGTAACTACACAATTAGTTAACGTTCTTAATTGGTTTGTTACCCCATTCATGGTCAAATAAACTTCAAACTACAGTTTGACACTTTCCTTGACAAAGGAAACATTTAAGTTAATAATATCAAGTCATGTACAAAGACGGTGACTTGCTGAAGAAGACGGCCAGTGGTTTTCCTGGTCTTATGTCACAATACTGTACAACCATGTCCCCATTATTATTTAATTTTATTTTCTCCCAAAGTGTCAGAAAACCTGTCGGGCTTTTCTACAACCTGTTACTATATTTCTTAACAACTCTGTGAAACAACACAAAGTTTGATGTTGGCTTCACTCTAGATAATCTTTTTCCCACATAATTTTCATACATATTCAATAATACATACATCTTAATAATCATAATAATGATACAAAGGTTTTATTTCTTACCGCATCAAATGAAAATGTCCTACTAATAAGGTTGATTGCGATATATATGGTCAAATCCAGATCGCTTGCTGGTGCAGATCAGCAAAGTCAAGACAGTACTATTATCTTGCTTTTAACACAACTTTATTGTAGAAACAATTTTCTAAAGTGGCGACGAACGCCTTTCCCAAATGATTTTTATCACCCTCATAGTATATTTGACTCCAGCCAATCAGGACCTGTTTGGCTTCTAGCGTCTTATTTTCAAACTGAACTCAAATTTTCAAATCTTGGACTACCCTACCCTTTCCCCCACTATCTGTCAAGCTGAGAAAGAAGTAGTCTGTTCGTCCATCTGTCTTCTGTCAATATCTCCTTTATTTACTACCAATTTATAATTCTGACAAGTAATTTGTGATCCTATTGCTGTCTGTCACACAGTGGTTACATTTTTATAAGTTTATTCATTATATTTACTATTATCGTTTTCCTACTATTTAACCTTGTATGCTTTGCTTTTGGTTCAAATTCAAATTTCTGTAAACAACGAACTAGTGACACGACCACCAATGCTCCATTCCCCCTCTCTCTTACTATATATATATATATTTTTTTTAATTTCCACGTTACATCGTAATTTTTTTTTTCTTAACTGCCGTTCTCATTCAGAACGAAACAGCGCCTTTTGTAGTACGTCACACCATTCGACAACGCGTTTTCTTTACGTTACCTTATAGTTATTTTTTTAGCCTGAAATACACTGTGTGTGTGTATATATATTCTGGCGTGTCCAACAGCGTGGATATAGTACGAGAACCGCGTGTTGAGCGAAGAGGGGTTTTGCAAGGCGGTGTTAGTATTGGCGTTAATTATTACTGCCGTTTCGTTCTACACTACTGGAAAATGTCCGAATTACTACTATTAGTAGCGTTAAAGTTAAAATCGTACGTTAATTCAGAAGGCAGTTTGGTGTCACAGTTCTGGCAGATCGTTAATTGTTAGTCTTAAGGACGAAACTAGGAAAGCGTGTAATATTTAACGGCGGATTCTTGTCTACGCGTTACTACGATATAAAATACAGCGTTCTACTGGAGTAGGGGAAGCAGATAGGCAAACAACCACGGGCGGGTTTATTTATTATCATAGGAGTAAAATCTTACTGAATTTAGCGATTATTTCACAGATTTCGCTACACACCTCCCTTCCTAAAACATGCATTCATTGCAGGTTATAATCTGTGAGACAACTAGCGCAAATGAAATCCTATGTCGTAAGCGTTTTCTGATTTTCATCATAAGGATGTCTACTCAGGAAGTCCGCTCCTACATTTTGCGACCCCGGTATATATTCGATCGTAAACGAATAAGGTTGGATGAGTAATGACCACCTAAATAGACGTGCATTTTCATGCTTGGCCTGTGATAAGAATACGAGAGGCTGGTGATCTGTTTGCACCACAAATATCCTACCATAGAGATAGATCTGGAACTTTTTTATAGCCCAGATTAGTGCTTGACATTCTTTTTCACTTGTTGAATAGTTTTGCTCCACCTTATTCAACTTGCGGCTAGCATAAGCAACTGGGTTTAATTCCCCATCAAGTGAAGTGGACCTTTGCAACAATGTAGCCCCTAATCCGATGTTGCTTGCATCCGTTCTCACCACAAATTCTTGACTTTAATCAGGCAATTTCAATATCGGCTTGCTGGTGAGTTTTTCTTTTAACTCTTGGTATGCTAATTCGCACTGTGCTGACCAAATAATCTTATCAGGTTGTCGCTTACGAGTTAAATCTGTCAGAGGAGCACATATAGAGTTAAAGTTCTTTATATATTTCTGATAAAACCCACACAATGAGACAAAAGATCTCACATCTTTTTTTTGTTTGGGGCCTCGGTGCTCTCTGCAGTTTCTCCAAGTTCTTGGGGTCAGGGGTCATGTTTCCCTGATATACTGTGTGTCCCAAGAATTCCAACTCTTTACAACCCACACAACATTTGGTTGGTCTAGCAGTCTAATTTGCTTCTCTGAGCCTATCGAATAGCATATTCAGAGAGTTAATGTGTTCCTCGAATGTTTCAGTGGCAATAAGAATGTCATCCATGAAATTCGTTATACATGGATTATTCAGTGGATCCAACAATTTCCGCATCATTCGGGAAAACACACTCAGGGCATTTTTCAACCCAAAGTGCAACATGTTGAACTCATAATGGCCTTCCGAGGTGCTAAAGGCTAAATACGGTCGAACCTCAGGCTTTACTGGAATTTGATAATAGCCTTTGCTAAGATCCGCCTTAGAAAAATATTTTGCCTTGTTCAGCCTGGCAAACAGCTGATTTGTATCAGGTAATGGATCCACCTGACTTTCTGTGACAGCATTCAGTTTCCTATAATCTATACACAGACGATGTTCCCCAGAGTGTTTTCTCAGCAAAACCACACTAGAGCTGTAAGGAGATTCACTGTGAGAAATAATTCCTTCCTTCAACAAATAATCGATCTCCTCTTTCAATGCTTTCTCCTTAGCGAACCGAATCGTATAAGCTCTCATACAGATGGGTGTTGGGTCTATCAACTTCATATCATATTCTAACAGGTTTGTGTGCCCCGGCTTTATCCGTTAACACGTCTGTATGTTCAATCAGAACCATTTGAACCTGCTCTCTCTGAGCTTTAGTCAGATGCTTACTGATTTTCACCTGCGCAAACGTTTCACATGGTTTTAATGGGTTCTCGTGAGAGCTGAGTGGTTCATTTTTCATACCCGTTGCTATCGACAAGGTCAGTCGATGTGTTCCATCCTGGATTTCTCTGTCCAGGTACTTCTTTAAGAGGTTCACATGAAAAATTTTCTCTTTCCCCTTTTTGTCTATTTTATAATTAGTTCTAGACACCTTCTCTAGAACCGTATATGGACCTTGCCATCCAATTTGCAACTTGTTATTGCTGCCGGGTAGTAGAAGGAGCACCTTCTCTCCCACAGCTAATTCTCTATCCTTCGCTTTCTTGTTAAAATAAGCAGCATGTTTTTTCCTGGCTTGTCTGAGATTATCATTAGCAAGTTTCCAGCCAGTTTTGAGACGAGTGGTCAGCTCGTTCACATACTGATAAGATGAGATAACAGTATCTTCTGCCTTCTCATCTGTCCACGTCCTTAACAAGGCTTCCAGTGGACCCTTCATTGGCCTCCCAAATAACAGGGTTGCCTACATATGTTTCATGGCACCGGCAATTTTCATGTAATAGGAAGTGTGGTGGTGGTGACTTTTCTCCCTTTTGTCATCACATAAGAACCTTCCACTACCAATTCTTTTCCTGGGGTTGTCTCCCCTCAGGTTCAAATTCAAGGTGAGAGAACTTCGCTCTCTTTTATTTTCACCCAGTTCACATAATTCTGACCGAGGGATTGTCGGCTTATTCTGGGGTAGACTCACTATTTGTACTCGCCGCATCGTGGCACATTCAACTGAAGACTGTGTGTGAAAAGGGGGTTCCCATTCCACTGTGTCTACGTTATTATATTTATTTTTATTTTTAGGTCTACGTTTGCCCCGTGGCGTTTCTAGGTCCTGATTATTATGTTCCCCACTTGTGGGTGTTCCCTCATGAAATATTCCGCAGGCTTCCACAAAATTCTCAATAACTATCTTTACATCTGGCCAATAATATTTTTGTGAAACCTTTTGGCAGATGGTACCTACTTTCTCGTGGTCCCCATCTTTTCCAACATGTAAACTCCTTATTAAGTCTGCCCTATACATCTTGGGAAGTACCAGTTGTCCATGACCATTGGATCCAGTTCCAGCCTTCCTATACAAGATTTATCCTTCATATAAATTTCTCCTTTGTTTGGAGGTGTATGGCATTTAGGCAATTTTTTAAAGCACGGCTTGGGTGACCTATCCTCCGCCTGTGCCTTCCTCATCTCCTCTTGATGAGTATTTATAGGTTCATCCTCCTCCTTCCTTGACTGTGACCTGGTCTGCACTGTTGCCATGATCACAGGTTTCCTGGGATTCCCCAAGAAAACATATCTACACCCCAATATAAGAGGGTAGATTGGTTCATTTATCACTGCTGCTCTAATCACTCCTTCCACATAGCGAGTTTTGACAGTTATCCTTGCAATGGGAAGTGTCAAGGTTGCTACGTCCTTAGTTGCGGCTTGGATCTCCACTGTTTCTGTGGTGTATTGATCTGCTCGCACAAGGTGAGAGCTCACGACTGAGTCATAATCTAAACCTGTATCATAGACACCTAATGGTGACCCCATTACATAAAACATCCTCACAAACTGGGGGGTGATAAAGTTCCTGCTGTCCAGTAGGTTTCACATTTAATCCCTTGTTCCCCGTTTTTATGGCAGCGAAGGAAGAAGGTTTCTTAGTGCACACTTTGGTGTCATGAGTGTTACTCTTGCACCATTTACACCATTTATTTCCCTGAGGGAAAGTTTTTCTTTCACTGAATTGCTGGTTTCTATCGCGTTGGTCAAAACTAGGCTTATCATAATAGGCTTTACCTTTATTAAATTTGTCCCTATGTTCAAATTTAGGTTGGTTTTGGTTTTGTGGGACTTTATTATGGTCTATAGGATTCTTCTTTATGCCTGCCATCTCAGACTGGGCTGCCTGATATCTTTCAGCCACATTTAAGATCTCCCCCAGTCTCTCAGCACCCTGTTCCGTGAGAAATTTTCTCAGGTCTGGAGCCATGGACTCTCTTAACTGCTCAGTCATAATCATTTCCCTTAAATCTTGGGTTTTCCTCAGAGCAGTCCATTTCTCCAGGTATGTCTCCAGGCGTGCAGAGAACTGGTGATAAGTCTCCCCAGTCAGCAGTTTTGCATTTCTAAACCTTTTCCTATAAAATTCACTGTTCTTCTCATACCTAACTAGATAAGCTTGCTTAAGAATGTCATAGTCGTCTTGGTCGTCTTTGCTCAGCTTGGCAAATACCTCATAAGAGGTTCCCCTAAGCCCCTGTGATACCTTCATACTCCATCTTTCTTTCTCTAACCCATACATGGTAGCTAGTCTTTCAAATCTAGATAAGAAAGATTCAATATAATCATCTTTCTCCACAAATGGGTCCGGATGAAACCCCATGGCTGAGTTGGAGGCAACCTGGCTTGCAGCAGAGTCGGAGGTGGATGGGCTAGTCCCATTTTCAGGAGCATGGCCTTGTAATTCTAACTCCCTTAGTCGTAGCTCATGTTCCCTTTGAAGTCTTTTATCTTCCTTTTCAGCCTCCATCTGTAATCTTTTCTCCTCCTTTTCAGCCTCCAACCTCTTAGCTTCAGCCTCAAGTTTCTTCTCCTCCAACTGCAGCCTCTTGATCTCAGCCTCCTTCTCAGCCTCTAATTTCTTAGTCTCCCTAACATCTTCTAAAAAAATTCTCTTCTCCTCAACTAACCTCTTTTCTTCTCGGTCAATAAATTTATCACACTCTTCTGTTACATAGGAAATCAGACCTTGACCTTCCATCCCCATGTCCTTTGCAGCCTGCACTGCAGCAGATCTGAATTTGGCCAAATCTGCCATTTTATTGATTATAATATTAAATGTTATCAAACTAACTTAAACTAGTTAACCAGCCTAAACACAAAACACTAGGCACTGATATCTCAAACCACTCTCAAATTATTTTAAATTTTATATTTTTAAACGTTCTGGACAAAACGACTGAATATAAGTACTAGGAGAAGGTTAAAATCCCGGGAGCGAGCTAACCAATATATGTGGTGGATTTTGATGTTAAATAGCTAAAATGTGAATTTATGCAGATATGAGGTCAAGCTGTGAAGGCCTCTGAGTCTAATAAAAAATAGGGTATGTATTTTCAGAGAACCTTGCTGCTACCACCCTACGACCTCAACCTGCGACGTATTTTCTCCTAAGTAAAATAATGGTGTATGTATGTTATCTGGCTAATGTAAAATGTATTGTAATAAACTAACAACAAATACACCTAAGACTATAGGAAAAGTAATTAGCAACACCCAGAGTTAAGTTTAAATGTGAATTAATGTTTTTAAAAACAATTTATTGTTCTAGTATCACAATTTTGTGTATACTGGAATATTGAACTTCAAAATGATCAATCAAAATATTTACCTCAAAATGATTCAATTTATAACTATATATATATTATTATTCACAAGTTTAATTACATGTGTCAATCTGGGACAGTTTCAATGTACTATTGCTCCTATGAATGGGTACTGTTAGGAAGAACGTCTGAGTTCATCACAATCTGAATAATTTATTAAACACTTGGGAAATGAGAGTAATTTGGTTTGATCTATCAAATGCCTGCAGACACTGGCTTAACTTTGTGGCTTCTGATGTGCAGGATGAAGTATAGTCACACCACCAGCTTCCAATAACAAGTCAGGCTTCTGATCTTGAAATAAGAAGGAAGCACACAGTTGATATTGCCTCACTTCTTTAGATGCAGAAATATACAGATCTCAGTTGACCTGGGCTCACTTCGAGTCATAGATGAAACCCTGGAACAATATAAATGCGGCCTACATCACCCTCTGATATACTCTCTCTTTTCCTAACTAAACATTTTCAATTATATTCAGATTCAGTATGGTAACTACACAATTAGTTAACGTTCTTAATTGGTTTGTTACCCCATTCATGGTCAAATAAACTTCAAACTACAGTTTGACACTTTCCTTGACAAAGGAAACATTTAAGTTAATAATATCAAGTCATGTACAAAGACGGTGACTTGCTGAAGAAGACGGCCAGTGGTTTTCCTGGTCTTATGTCACAATACTGCACAACCATGTCCCCATTACTATCTAATTTTATTTTCTCCCAAAGTGTCAGAAAACCTGTCGGGCTTTTCTACAACCTGTTACTATATTTCTTAACAACTCTGTGAAACAACACAAAGTTTGATGTTGGTTTCACTCTAGATAATCTTTTTCCCACATAATTTTCATACATATTCAATAATACATACATCTTAATAATCATAATAATGATACAAAGGTTTTATTTCTTACCGCATCAAATGAAAATGTCCTACTAATAAGGTTAATTGCGATATATATGGTCAAATCCAGATCGCTTGCTGGTGCAGATCAGCAAAGTCAAGACAGTACTATTATCTTGCTTTTAACACAACTTTATTGTAGAAACAATTTTCTAAAGTGGCGACGAACGCCTTTCCCAAATGATTTTTATCACCCTCATAGTATATTTGACTCCAGCCAATCAGGACCTGTTTGGCTTCTAGCGTCTTATTTTCAAACTGAACTCAAATTTTCAAATCTTGGACTACCCTACCCTTTCCCCCACTATCTGTCAAGCTGAGAAAGAAGTAGTCTGTTCGTCCATCTGTCTTCTGTCAATATCTCCTTTATTTACTACCAATTTATAATTCTGACAAGTAATTTGTGATCCTATTGCTGTCTGTCACACAGTGGTTACATTTTTATAAGTTTATTCATTATATTTACTATTATCGTTTTCCTACTATTTAACCTTGTATGCTTTGCTTTTGGTTCAAATTCAAATTTCTGTAAACAACGAACTAGTGACACGACCACCAATGCTCCATTCCCCCTCTCTCTTACTATATATATATATTTTTTTTTTAAATTTCCACGTTACATCGTAATTTGCTTTTTTTTTTCTTAACTGCCGTTCTCATTCAGAACGAAACAGCGCCTTTTGTAGTACGTCACACCATTCGACAACGTGTTTTCTTTACGTTACCCTATAGTTAATTTTTTAGCCTGAAATACACTGTGTGTGTATATATATATTCTGGCGTGTCCAACAGCGTGGATATAGTACGAGAACCGCGTGTTGAGCGAAGAGGGGTTTTGCAAGGCGGTGTTAGTATTGGCGTTAATTATTACTGCCGTTTCGTTCTACACTACTGGAAAATGTCCGAATTACTACTATTAGTAGCGTTAAAGTTAAAATCGTACGTTAATTCAGAAGGCAGTTTGGTGTCACAGTTCTGGCAGATCGTTAATTGTTAGTCTTAAGGACGAAACTAGGAAAGCGTGTAATATTTAACGGCGGATTCTTGTCTACGCGTTACTACGATATAAAATACAGCGTTCTACTGGAGTAGGGGAAGCAGATAGGCAAACAACCACGGGCGGGTTTATTTATTATCATAGGAGTAAAATCTTACTGAATTTAGCGATTGTTTCACAGATTTCGCTACACAGAGGGATGTTATATTGAGCAAATATAACACAAAGAAGCTGATATCAAACAAGACAGAGACAGTCAGATTATGTGGAAGGACAAAGTGACAAATGTCGAAATTCTGTCACGTGCTGGCCTTCAAAACATGTATACACTGCTTAGACAGCGCAGACTGCGGCGGCTTGGCCATGTCAGCCACATGGAAGATGGTCGCATCCTCTGAGATATTTTCTACTCGCAACTGGCAGGTGGCAAAAGAAAAGTCGGGCGACCGCAGCGGAGGATCAAAGATATGTGTAACAGAAGCGGAGGATCAAAGATATGTGTAAGAGAGACATGAAGGTACTGAACGTACATCCAGCAACCTAGGAGGATGAAGCTGCCGATCGCATGAATTGGCGATGCTCCTACGGCGTCACTGGGCGAAAAGAAGCTCTCGCAATTTCTCACAACAGAAAAGAACATGCCGAAAGAAACACCAGGCCAAAAAAAAAAAAAAAAAAACATCTGTGGGCTATCACCCCAGGGGCGCATTCCCATAGTCAGTCATGACCTGAAGGGGACTACAACTACTATTTCTACTACCACCACTAGTATATGAAGAACCAGTTCATTTATAACATTCTAGGACATATGAAGATATAGAACAAATACAAAATACCAGGCCAACAAATTAGAACTCCGATCAACAGAAAAGAAAAAAAGTAAAAAAAAAAAAAAAAAAAAAACCAGTTTTAGGGACTTCTATTAATGTTACCAAAAGCACTCAAAACAGAAAATACATGTACCATACATTCTATTGTGTTGAATAAAAGTTGATGGACAGTTATTATTAATCGATAATTCGTCACAAGGAAAGAGAAAGAGCGGTCGACCAAAAACAACCTGGCGGAGGCCGAGATGCAAAGAGTGAACCAGAGCTGGGGCACTGCACGAAGGATGATCGCCGACCGAGCAAGACGCCACCAGTCGGCAGCTAAGCATCAAAGAAGAAGAAGAATTCGTCACAGCGTTCACAAGTTTACGTTTTTTTTTTTAAATTTAACAAAGGGAACTGCATGCAAAGTTTCAGTTCTCTACGATGAGTGGAGCCAAAGAGATTTTAAACGTCAAAGATTTTACACGCAACAATTACACAATGCGATTCTGATCTTAAATATAAGTGGTTAAAAAGAAGCAATAGCCGCTCAAGAGATTCAAATCCAATCTCTCCAGGTGACAACATCGCCATGCCGCACGGAACACACATGCTAGAAAATTCGGCCTAGAGGCGTTTAGTAAGCCGATTCCCAGACAGTACTCCTTGTTGCAAAGAGGCGATGTTGCCGTCTGGATGAAAGAAGGTAGAATCTTGAGAGCTATTAATTACTGTTCTTTCCTGTTGTCTGGTGTGTTTTGTGTATGTCATTTTAGAACTTAAAAGCTGTTGCCTTGAGCGTTGTTGCTATTAACATTCTACGACTCCGCTATCTTCTGGTTTACTTGGCTTAATCTGACATCGAAGGCTGATAAAGTTTTTGAATTTTGTGTTATATTATTGGTAATATATTTCATACACAACAAGAGATCGAAATTTTAATACGTATTAGTTTGTAGCTACTCACAATAGCCATTTAGACTGACAATTATACAAATTTAATAATTCACGATAAAGAGAAACTAACGTGTCTTTGCTTTCCGTGTGTTACGCAAATAACCGTAACTTTCTTAAACTCCAAACAACACGTTTATATAAATATGAACATAAATAACAGATAAGGAAGGGAAACCCGAGGCCTGCAAACAGTAAATTAATATTAGACAAACATAAAGGTATGTTTTCAGGCACTCGTAAGAAATAAAGAAGTAGAACACTTGGACAACAGAAAAACAACAGACGTGAGTGGCTTACCCAGGGTTCGAACCCCGTACCTTCCGTACGACAACTCCACCTAGCTATCAAGCGAATCACACTGACCCCACGGCCAGCTAGGCATCCCCAAAAAAAGATGCTTTACTGGCTATTTAACATACTGTTAATAGTGGAACAACAGAAGTGATTGCGTCATTAAGGGGCTGAGTTGCCCACTGTATACTTCCGGTGTTATCTTGTGTTTCTTACTGATAAATAGCCAGTAAAGCATCTTTTTTTGGGGATGCCTAGCTGGCCGTGGGGTCAGTGTGATTCGCTTGATAGCTAGGCGGAGTTGTCGTACGGAAGGTACGGGGTTCGAACCCTGGGTAAGCCACTCACGTCTGTTGTTTTTCTGTTGTCCAAGTGTTCTACTTCTTTATTTCTTACGAGTGCCTGAAAACATACCTTTATGTTTGTCTAATATTAATATAAATATGAGCAGTGTTGTGTGAGCCTAGGTATATTTCCGGGTGTACAGTAGTGTTATGGTAATTATCCAGGTAACTGACGCTAAGACCTACCCAAATGAGCCATCCATTGCGCCACAATCACAATAGGATCATTCTCATGAGAATGAGCGATCACCCTCAGGATTTTTGGCTGTGACGACATTTTCACTATCAGACACCAAACAGCGTGAACATTACAGATATCGTCTGAGGCTTGCTCGCAGTAATAGTGCTACCTTAGACAAATAGTAGTTGTCATTAATGTAATGAAAAATAAAAACCTAGCCAGACGGAGTTCGCTGTCTGAGGCTTGTTCACAATAATAATGCTACTTTAGACAAGGGAGTACAATAGGATTTAAAAGCCATTCCCTGTTGTTAAATTCGTATATCCCCACACGTCTGTAGGATATACAGACTCCGGATTATTCATTAAGTCAACTAGACACGGGTCTAGGGCTCCAGGCTTTCAGCCCCCCCCCCCCCCCCGCGACAAAAAAGCAACGGAGTAATAACGTATAGAGCTCTACAACAACGGCACGTGCACGACAGTAAGCTCGTGCGTGCAAGGTAATAGTATCTATCATCATCATCAGTTGCCATCTCCACAACGAAGGTTGGCTGTAATGGATCTCCAACGTCTTCTGTCTCTTGTCTTGGTGGTGCACTCTGATAGACTCTTTCCTGTCCATCTTTTGATGTTATCTTCCCACTTATAGCGCTGTCTTCCCCTTGCACGTTTGCCTTCAACTCTCCCTTCTGTTATGGTCTTCTGAAAGGTGTTATGTCTTTTTATGTGGCCAAAGTATTTTAGCTGCCGAACTTTGACCTCCCTCATTAGTTCTCTTTTCATACCTAGATTTTCTAGGACCTCCTTATTTGTTTTCATCTCTTTCCATGAGATACGCCCCATTCTTCTATATATCCACATTTCAAGAGCCTCAATTCTTTCTTCCAAATGCTTATTCATCGTCCATGTTTCTGCACCATACAGAAATGCAGAATATATATAACACTTTATGATTCTCAGTTTTAATTTGTGAGATAACTGTTTGGATGTCAGTATATGTTTCATGTTGTTGAATGTAGCTTTGGCCATTTCTATTCTCTTCTTGATTTCTGTTTCACATCTGCCATCTTCTGTTATTATATGACCAAGATATACCTAGCTCTTGACTTGTTCCAGGATTTTCCCATTTACGCTTATCTTTAATGTGGGTTTATCGTCTGTTTTGCTAATTATCATAGTTTTTGTTTTCTCAATATTAATGTCGAGTCCATATTCATGACTTTACTGTTCACTTGCTTCACTAGTTCTTGTAACTCCTGTTCGCTTTCAGCTAACAACACGGTATCATCTGCATATCTAAGGTTGTTTATTGACCTTCCACTGATGTTCAGTCCTGGTATTTCCTGTATCTGTTTGAAAATTTTTTCGGTGTATAAATTAAATAGGCAGGGGGACAGCACACAACGTTGTCTGACACCTCTTTTTATGTCTATGTATGGTGAATAATTCCTTCCCGATCTTACTGTGGCAGTTTGCTCCCAATAAAGGTTACTGAGTATTCTTATATCCTTTCCATCAATACCTATGTCTTCGAGGCATTCAATTATTTTCTCATGATGGACTCTGTCAAAAGCCTTCTTATAGTCAATGAATAACATATACATACTTTTTTGGACCTCTGTATATTTTTCTGCTAATATTCTTAGGCAAAATATTGCCTCTCTTGTTCCACTGTTCCGTCTAAAACCAAACTGTTCTTCTTGGATTTCGCTGTCTACTTTACTTTTTATTCTTTCCTGTATGATTTTGAGCAGTATCTTAATTGCATGACTCATCAGGCTGATTGTTTTGAAGTCTGAACATTCTGTTGCATTTGGTTTTTTGGGCAACGTTATAAAAACTGATGTCTTCATGTCATGTGGTATATATCCTGTATTGTATATATCGTTGCATATTTCTGTGATTGTATCTATACCAAAGCTCTCCAGAGCTTCTATCATTTCAATTTTTATGTTATCTATGCCTGCTGATTTTCCTTTTTGTATCATATGAATGGCATTCTCTACTTTTGATCTGAGAATGTTTGGGCCTTCATTAGAATCTGGTGATGATTTTTTACCTCTGTTGTCCTCGAATAGTTCTTTTACGTATTCTGCCCATCTGTTTGATATGTCTTTCTCATCAAGTAATATTACACCATTTTTGTTCTTGATACAGCTTCCTCCTTGTGCAAACCGCGACCGATTTGATAATTTCTTTATTTCTTCATGCATATCTCTTGTCATGTGCTTTGCTTCCAAGTCTTCTATTTCCTTGCATTTTGTTTCTATCCACCGTTCTTTTGCTTCTCTACACATAGTACGTATGTCATTGTCTATTGTTTTATATTCTGGAGTGTTTTTTGCTTTCTTTCTTTCTGCCATTTTATTCATGATGTCATCTGTCATCCAAATTTGATTTTTCTTAGACTCCTTTTTAGGTAAATTTGCATTTGCTGATTGTATACTTGTTTTTAAGCATTCCCATTTTGAGGTTGCTTTTTCTTCTGGGTTTTCTCTTCTATACTGCTCCATGCTTTCTGTCAATAACGGTTGATATTTATTTTTGACATCGATTAAATATTTCTGTTTTATATCTGGTTGTTTCAGCGCTGATATTTCTATCTGGGGTTCCTCCTGTCTTCTGTTTCCTGCTCTTTTCAGCTTTATATTTACTTTGATGACGACTGGATTGTGATCTGAATTTATGTCAGTGCCAGGATGTGTCTTTGCTATAATATCTATACAACAGTTCGTTTATTAGTTACTTCCACTCCCGCTTTTTTTCTTTGATTATTATTTTTCTCTTAGCAGAGGTCCCACTACAATTAACAAAATCTAGGGGCTGTAACGAACACTTCTTGTTGCTTTTGAAATAAATATTATTATATATCAATAAAAAAAAATATCTAAAATCCATTAGTTTTTTTTTTTTTTTAGTTTTAACTTTTAGAAGATTGTACAGGGGCCCCAAAACATCGAAATAGAATCGAAATTTTTAGTTTGTTGTCTAGAAATAAATAACTACAAATAATGGTTTACGTATATACATACAGACAAATGAGGATATACACATTTTAAAATAAAACACACCTCAAACAGCCTGTACTTATTAATGCCTTTACAGTTCTTAATCCGGCCCTGGGGATATACACGAATCAGTGTCAAAACTGGGAGCGATATCCGACATTAGACTAATAAGCTTTGTTTTTTGTTGTTGTTTAGTTTCTTCCTTCTCCACAACCGTTACACTTTAAATACTGTCCCCAGTCCTCATAGTAATGTTTGCTCTCTCTCTCTCTCTCTCTCTCTCTCTCTCTCTCTCTCTCTCTCTCTCTCTCTCTCTCTCTCTCTCTCTCTCTCTCTCTCTCTCTCCTTTGTAACTGTAGTTTATTGGCCATTACATTTTTTAGTTTGTTTTGTTTCTAGAAATAAATAAATACAAATAATGGTTCACGTTTATACACACGTACATACAAAATGAGGGATATATACATTTTAAAATAAAACATCCCTCAAACAGCCTGTACTTATTAATGTAGTTGTAGTAAGATCCCTGATACCCCGATCAAATAGATAAAATATTATCGATTATAAATCCAAATACTATAGAGATAAAATAGGGAGTTGTGCTCAACTGTCATCGCACACGCCACGAGACGCACTGGATTTAAAAAGCAGTAACGCCAAAGTGAACGATACCAAAACTACTAGCTTTGTCGTCACTCAGTAATACAAATTACCCCGAACAATAAACGCCGTTTGGCAGACAACAATACATAGTTAGTTTCAAAATGAGTGATAGAAAAACGGAGGAGTGAGAGAGATAGGGAGGTATGCAACCTTGACTAGAGCCTTGTTTTTGAATCTAGTAATAGAACGACATGAGACAGCTGACGTCGGGGACTTGCTTAGGTAACACGCGAATGAGAGGTTGGAAGTTTGAAAAAAACTACTAGGCCTTGGAAATCGGTTGCTAGGGCATATTTTTTTCCCTAAAAGTTCATGTTTGAATAAAGCATTAGACTTTGATACTGCATGCGATGAGAACTCCACCGCCTCCTCCCCGTAGTGACAATTTAAATATAATGAAACCGCGATTTGCGTTAGGCAAAACGCGTGTTTCATTTCTTAGAACAAGCGAGAGAGAGAAAAAAATTTAATTAAAAAGGGGATTAACATGGAGGGAAACCCTACGTTAGAGTATGCATTGCGATACTAAAACTAAGTAACCTAAATTGAGAAGGGTAATAAAGGCAAAGAAAGGACACTGACAATTAAATGAAAATACTTGTTTATTAGAATATCATATTATACAGTATGATATATTATCTTACCGTAGAGAAAAGTGTGTTATTTGAATAACTGAAGAGGAAAAAATGCAAAGATGAAAATTATAACAAGGAGAGAAATAAAAATATAACAGCTAGATGACAGACAGTCGTCTGGTCAATAATTGACTTTCCTCATTAAAATCGCTTAGATATTAACACAATTATAGTAGGAAATAAAAATGAACGACAGAAAAGACAGAGACAGTGATAAACATCTCAACTTTGAAAAGCTTGGGGATGTTAGATTTTTGAAAGTGTATTTTTGAAAAGAGGCAAATCGGCTTACCCAGATCTGATTGGTTTAGATGCGCATAACTAAGAGAGGGGATATAACGAACGTTTGCTAACGCTTAGTTGCCACTTGATATTTAAAATTCTAGCAGGAGGGTTAAGAGCAGACTCAGAGCAGTATGACCCAATGCCTTTGCAGTTCTGGAACAGTGGCGATCTCAGCTTGACCATTGATTGCCGGTTAACCTTCTAGTTGTGTAATTATTCATTGATGCGGTAAGATAAACATTTATATAAACATTATTCTTAATATGTATATGTATTATTGATATGTATGTGCATTATTGATGTGTAGAGGCAAACCTAGATAGGCGCCAAACTAAAAATGTGTGTGGTACCAAGTGCTATTATGGAAGATTATCACTTCTTATTAAAAGCCAGGCAGGCTTAAGTAGAATTTGGGAGAAAATGAAACTATATAGCTGAAAATTGATATATTATTATGATTGTGTGACCAGCAAACCACTGGCCATCTTCAGCAAGTCACAGTGTTTTCACCGGACTTTATAAAATAACTATAAGTTCCTATGAAGGGAATGTATCAAACTGATGATTGAAATTTACCTGAGTATGAAGCCGTCACACAATAAGATAGGGACGAAAGCTATTTGTTTAGCCATAGAATCTGATCTTGAAACTGTTTGATGATGTTTAGTTGTTAGAGATGGAGAGAGATGTATAAAGTACTGAGGAGGCCTTAATCCTCTTATTCCAGGGTTCGATCCTGAAACACTCAGTGTGCCACAAAAGTAATATTGAAGCTGCAGAGTTCGAGGTAGGAGTATTTAATTGCCTAATTCCTGAAGTGTACTGAAGCAACATCCACACTTCACTGTCGTGATGAATATTCTGTTGTGAGAAAGACATCACAGTGCTCAAGGAGTTCAAGATAAGCCATAACATCCATGGGCTTATGAAAGTTCACCTAACTTAAAACTCTCCATTATTGAATTAAAACAGTTTTTCTAGATATGATGAAACAATTCGTTCCTCAGAAGCGTGACCAGTCATAAGATTTAGTGCTTCACCAGGACATTCCAAGTCATAAACATTTTCATAGTAACATTAACAGACAAGTTGTCTTTAAATTAAATTACTGTAAATACATTGCCATTCTATTTGAATTTTAAATATTCATGTGCCCCAGAAATTGAGGTACAGGAAATTAAAATGGTAAAAAAATTGTTATCCTAAACTTAACCACTGACTTGTTTGATCAATTTTCTTTGAATTATAGTTGTGGTTGTTGTCATTAACTCAACATTACATTTCACATTACCCTAGACACCTAGCCAGATAACAACCAGACACCAGTAGTTGAAAACAGACTCAAAATATATCGCAGATTGAGGTCGTAGGGTGGTAGCAGTCAGGTACCCTGAGAACATCATTATCAACTATTAGACTCAGGGACTTGCATAGCTGACCTCACTCTGTAGACAAGTAATATTTATCTCAGTAACATCTAAACCCACCACATATATTGGGACGCTCGCTCCGGGATTTCAAATTGTTAATATTAAAAAGTGTGGAGAGTTAAGTGAACTATCATTGCCCATTATTATTTTGTTAATTAGAGATATTTGTTGGCTAATTTAGTTAGTTAAAGACAGTTAGTACCAGCAAGAAATGGCAGACTTGGCCAAGTTCAGATCTGCTGCTGTGCAGTCTGCAAAGGAAATGGGAATGGAGGGGCAAGGTCTGATTGCATACGTAACAGCAGAATATGATAAATTTTTTGCAAGAGAAGATAGAAGATTAGAGGAGGAGAAAAGAATTCTATTAGAAGATGCTAGGGAAGCTAGGAAATTAGAGGCTGAGAGGGAGGCTGAGATTAAAAGATTACAATTAGAAGAAAAGAGATTGGAGGCTGAAAAGGAGGAAAAACGATTACAGATGGAGGCTGAAAGAGAAGACAAAAGATTACAACGGGAACATGAGCTACGACTAAGGGAGTTGGAGTTGCAAGGCCATGCTCCAGAAAATGGTAACAGCCCATCCACCTCCGACTCTGCTGCAAGCCAGGTGGCCTCCAACTCAGCCATGGGTTTTCATTTAGACCCTTTTGTCGAAAAAGATGATGACATAGAGTCCTTTTTAAGTAGATTTGAGAGACTAGCTACAACATATGGGTTGGAAAAAGAAAAGTGGAGTCTGAAAGTATCCCAAGGGCTTAGGGGAACCTCGTATGAGGTATTTTCAAAGTTGAGTAAGGAAAATCAGGAAGACTATGACATTCTAAAGCAGGCTCTCCTGATTAGGTATGAAAAGAATAGTGAATTTTACCGAAAAAAATTTAGAAATGCTAGACTACTTACTGGGGAGACTTACCACCAGTTCTCTGCACGCCTAGATACATACTTGGAGAAATGGACTGCTCTGGGGAAAACCCAAGATTTAAAGGAAATGATTATGATGGAGCAGTTAAGAGAGTCCATGGCTCCAGACCTGAGAAAATTTCTCACGGAACAGGGTGCTGAGAGACTGGGGGAGATTCTTAATGTGGCTGAACGATATCAGGCAGCCCAGTCTGAGATAGCAGGAACGAAGAAGAAGCAAGTAGAACATAATAAAGCCCCCCAAAACCAAAACCAAAACAAATTTGATAGTAGGGACCAATATAACAGAGGTAAACCCAACTATGATAGGCCAAGGTATGACCAACGAGATAGGAACCCGCAATTCAATGAACGAAAACCTTTCAACCTAGAAAGGAGATGGTGTAAATTTTGTAAGAGGGACAATCATAACACCAAAGACTGTAAAAAGAAACCTCCTCACTTCGCTGCCATGAAAACGGGGAACAAGGGATTAAAGGACAAACCTACTGGACAGCAGGAACCTTATCACCCCCCAGTTTGTAAAGATGTAGTATGTAATGGGGCCACCATAAGGTGCATTTATGATACTGGATTGGATTTTGACTCAGTCGTGAGCTCTCACCTGGTGCACCCAGATCAATACACCACAGAAACAGTGGAGATCCAAGGGGCAACCAAGGACGTAGCAGCCATGACACTTCCCATTGCCAGAATCAGTGTAAAAACTCGCTATGTGGAAGGAGTGATTAGAGCAACAGTGATAAACGAATCAATCTACCCTCTGATATTGGGGTGTAGGTACGTCTTCTTGGGAAATTCCAAAAGACCTGTGGTCATGGCGACAGTACAGACCAGGTCACAATCTAATAAGGAGGAGGATAATCCAATAAATAATCATCCAGAGGAGATGAGGAAGGCACAGGCTAAGGATAGGTCACGCAAGCCGTGTTTCAAGAAATTGCCTAAATGCCATACACCTCCAAACAAAGGAGACTACTATATGAAGAATAAACTGATCTATAGGAAGGCTGGAACTGGATCCAATGGTTACGGACAGCTGGTCCTTCCCACTTCATATAGGGAGAAAGTGATGGAGTTAGGACATGCGATTCCCTTCAGTGGTCATATGGGGATCAGCGCCACAGGACAGCGTATAGCTTGTCATTACTTCTGGCCAGGGATAACGGAAGATATAAAAAGATATGTCAAATCCTGTCCAGAATGCCAAAGGGTAGCTCCAAAACATTGGACTGCTACTGCAACCTTAGGGAGATGCCCATAGTGGGGACTCCTTTCGAACGGGTTGCAGTGGATATTGTGGGACCTCTCACACGTACCAAGCGGAGAAACAGTTACATTCTTACTCTGGTGGACACTTGTTCTATGTGGGGAGAGGCGGACTCCTTTTCATCACATCGTCTCACAAACATGTGGCAGAGGCATTATCACGATATGGCACAAAAAGGACCTTCCCCCACCAAATCTTGACTGATAACGGCTCACAGTTCAAGGGGAGACTAACGGAAGAAGTTTTCAGGATATTCCAAGCCAAGCACTTTCACTGTAGTCCGTATCACCCCCAAGGAAACGGCCAGGTGGAAAGGTTCAACGGGACACTCATTTCCATCCTGCGAAAGCTGGCCCATGAAAAACCTGATACGTGGGATCAATACTTAACCGCTGCGTTGTTTGCTTATCGGGAAGACCCACATAGTTCAACCGGAATGGAACCAGCACCCTTGTTGTTCGGCAGGCCAATAAAAGGTCCATTGGAAGCCTTATTGAGGACGTGGACAGATGAGAAGGCAGAAGAGACTGTTACCTCATCATATCAGTATGTGAACGAGCTGACCACTCGTCTGAAAACTGGCTGGAAACTCGCAAATGATAACCTAAGACAAGCCAGGAAGAAACATGCTGCATATTATAATAAGAAAGCGAAGGATAGGGAGCTAGCTGTGGGGAGAAGGTGCTTCTTCTACTACCCGGCAGCAGCAACAAACTGCAAATCGGATGGCAAGGTCCATACACTGTTCTAGAAAAGGTGTCTAGAACTAACTATAAGATAGATAAGAAGGGGAAAGAAAAAATCTATCATGTGAACCTCCTAAAGAAGTATTTGGAAAGACAAAACCAGGAAGGGACACATTTAATGACCTTGGCCATCGCAACAGAGATGAAAAATGAACCTCTCACGAATACCCCCCTGAAACCCAGTGAAACGCCTGCACAGGTAAAAATCAGTAAACACTTGACGAAAGGGCAGAGGGAGCAGATTCAACAGGTTCTGGAAGATCATACAGACGTGTTAACGGATAAACCGGGGCACACCAACTTGTTGGAATATGACATGAAACTACTAGACCCAACACCCATCTGTATGAGAGCCTATACTATCCCATTCGCAAAAGAGAAAGCTTTGAAAGAGGAGATAGATTACCTGTTAAAAGAAGGGATTATTTCTCACAGTTAATCTCCTTATAGCTCTAGTGTGGTTTTGTTGAGGAAACCCTCTGGTGAACATAGACTGTGCATAGATTACAGGAAACTGAATGCTGTCACAGAAAGTCAGGTGGATCCATTACCTGATACTAATCAACTGTTTGCCAGGCTGAACAAGGCAAAATATTTTTCTAAAGTGGATCTTAGCAAAAGCTATTATCAGATTCCAGTAAAGCCTGAGATTCGACCTTATCTAGCCTTTAGCACCTCGGAAGGTCATTATGAGTTCAACATGTTGCCGTTTGGTTTGAAAAATGCCCCGAGTGTGTTTTCTAGAATGATGCGAAAACTGTTGGATCCACTGAAAAATCCATGCATTACGAATTTCATGGATGATATCCTCATCGCAACGGGAACATTTGCAGAACACGTTAACTCTTTGAATATGCTATTCGCTAGACTCAGAGAGGCTAACTTGACTGCTAGACCAACAAAATGTTGTATTGGTTGTAAGGAATTGGAATTCTTGGGACATACGGTACATCGGGGTAGCATGACCCCTGACCCCAAGAACCTGGAGAAATTGCATATATCACCTAGACCACAGACTAAGAAGGATGTGCGATCCTTTGTGTCAATATGTGGTTTTTACCAAAAGTATATTAAAAATTTTAACTCCGTATGTGCTCCTCTGACAGATTTAACTCATATGGAAAAACCTGATAAAATTGAATGGTCGGCACAGTGCGATTGACATACAATGAGTTAAAGGAAAAACTCACCAGCAAGCCTATATTGAAATTACCTGATTTGAGTCAGGAATTCGTCGTAAGAACGGACGCTAGTAACGTGGGATTAGGGGCCACATTGTTGCAAAGGTCTACTTCACCCGATGGGGAATTGAACCCAGTTGCGTATGCCAGCCGCAAGTTACACAAAGCGGAACAAAACTATTCAACAAGTGAAAAAGAATGTCTGGCTTTAGTCTGGGCTATAAAGAAGTTCCAGATCTATCTTTATGGTCGAACATTCGTGGTACAAACAGATAACCAGTCTTTAATATTTTTGGCACAAGCCAAACATGGAAATGCTCGTTTATTAAGGTGGTCGTTGCTCATCCAACCTTATTCGTTTACTATTGAATACATTCCTGGTTCGCAAAGTGTGGGGGCAGATTTCTTGAGCAGGCACCCTTCTGAAGAAAATCAGTATATTCATAAAGCCTAGTGAGCTTATTTGATCTATGTGTATCACGGATTAGAAACTTGCATCAGAAGGCATGTTCTTAAGTGGGGAGATATGTAGTAAAATCCCTGATACCCCGATCAAATAGATCAAATATTATCGATTATAAATCCAAATACTATAGAGATAAAATAGGGAGTAGTGCTCAACTGTGCGATGGAACTACCACCGCCTCCTCCCCGGTTTAAATATAACGAAACCGCGATTTGCGTTAGGCAAAACGCGTGTTTCATTTCTTAGAACAAGCGAGAGAGAGAAAAAAATTTAATTAAAAAGGGGATAAACATGGAGGGAAACCCTACGTTAGAGTATGCATTGCGATACTAAAACTAAGTAACCTAAATTGAGAAGGGTAATAAAGGCAAAGAAAGGACAGTGACAATTAAATGAAAATACTTGTTTATTAGAATATCATATTATACAGTATGATATATTATCTTACCGTAGAGAAAAGTGTGTTATTTGAAGAACTGAAGAGGAAAAATGCAAAGATGAAAATTATGATAAGGAGAGAAATAAAAATATAACAGCTAGATGACAGACAGTCGTCTGGTCAATAATTGCCTTTCCTCATTAAAATCGTTTAGATATTAACAGAATTATCGTAGGAAATAAAATTGAACGACAGAAAAGACAGACTCAGAGATATCCTCATTCAATTTTGCCATTCTTGGGAGGGGGAAGGTGTTACAATTTTTGAAAGTGTAATTTGAAAAGAGGCAAGTCGGCGTACCCTAATCTGATTGGCTTAGGAAGCATAACTAAACAAGTTTAGTTGTTAGAGATGGAGAGAGATGTATAAAGTACTGAGGAGACCTTAATCCTCTTATTTCAGGGTTCGATCCTGAAACACTCAGTGTGCCACAAAAGTAATATTGAAGCTGCAGAGTTCGAGGCAAAAGTATTTATTTGCCTAATTCCTGAGGTGTACTGAAGCAGCGTCCAACTTCACGGTCGTGAAGAATATTCTGGTGTGAGAAAGACATCACAGTGCTCAAGGAATTCCAGATAAGCCATACCATCCATGGGCTTATGAAAGTTCACCTAACTTAAACTCTCCATTATTGAATTAAAAACAGCTTTCTAGATATGATGAAACAATTCGTTCCCCAGAAGCGTGACCATTCATAGGAGTTAGTGCTTCACCAGGACATTCCAAATCATAAATTTTTCATAGTAACATTAACAGACAAGTTGTCTTTAAATTAAATTACTGTAAATACATTGCCATTCTATTTGAGTTTTAAACATTCCTGTGCCCAAGCAATTGAGGTACAGGAAATTGTACCAAAAAAAAAATTATTATCCTAAACTTAACCACTGACTTGTTTGATCAGTTTTCTTTGAATTATAGTTGTGGTTGTTGTTATTAACTCAACATTACATTTCACAGTACCCTAGACACCTAGCCAGATAACAACCAGACACCAGTATATAAAAATTAGACTCAAAATATATCGCAGATTGAGGTCGTAGGGTGGTAGCAGTCAGGTACCCTGAGAACATCATTATCAACTATTAGACTCAGGGACTTGCATAGCTGACCTCACTCTGTAGACAAGTAATATTTATCTCAATAACATCTAAACCCACCACAGTAGTGAACAATAAAAACCTGGGCAGACAGACTATACTGTGTGAGGTTTGTTCGCGGTAATAATACTATTTAAACAAAAAATAGTTATTAATGTCATTAAAAACAAAAAAAAACCTAGATGTAATAAGGCTTATTTATTGTAATAATACTACTTTAGACACGGTGTAGTAATTCTTTCATTCATCACCTTTGACCTTCACAAGGAGCATGGGTCTTCAACAAACTTATTTCCTGTCCCGTGCCATCAGCTTAATGTGTTTCCGTCATGTCTATCTCCAGTTATTTACTCCGTCTGTTCTTTCGTCTTCCTCTACCTCTCTTACCCTGGGGATGTCAGAATAATGACTGCCTGGTAATGCTATCTACATGTTTCCTTAATGTGTGTCATATCCATCTCCAGCGTCTTCTTCTCATCTCTTGTTCTACTGGCACTTGTCTGGTTCTTCTCATCAGATCCACATTAGTGATCTTGTCATCAGATCCACATTAGTGATCTTGTCATCAGATCCACATTAGTGATCTTGTCATCAGATCCACATCAGTGATCTTGTCATCAGATCCACATTAGTGATATTGTCATCAGATCCACATTAGTGATCTTGTCATCAGATCCACATTAGTGATCTTGTCATCAGATCCACATCAGTGATCTTGTCATCAGATCCACATTAGTGATCTTGTCATCAGATCCACATTAGTGATCTTGTCATCAGATCCACATTAGTGATCTTGTCATTCCACTGCAAACTTGTTATTCTACGCAAGCATCCATTTCTGAAAGTCTGTTTTTGGGTTGTTTTTGTTGATCTCCAGGTTTCAGAGCCATACGATAGGAATGACTTGACATTTGAATTGAACATTCTGATTGTTGTGTTGGGCCTGATTTCTTCTGATCTTCAAATATTTCCTAATGCAATGAAGGCAGTATAGTTATTAATATAATAAACAATAAAAATTACACAAACTGTCAGACTGACTGATCGTTTTATTTGTCTGTCACAACAGACTATCTGTTTGTCATGACATCATTTACTGCTCTACATACAGAACATACACTTGAACTATCTCTATGTACACACAGGTATATATATATATATACTGCTAGCAATAATCTACCTGCACAAGACTACCAGCTTCGTCATGACGTGTTATGTATGATTCGTGTAGCTAAAGGAATCACACAGAACAATCGGAAACACTTTGTGTTCATAAACGACGCACTAAACGATGCGGACGTCACAATGGGATTTCCACTTTTGT
This sequence comes from Oreohelix idahoensis, assembly GCA_024509875.1. Taxonomy (NCBI): domain Eukaryota; kingdom Metazoa; phylum Mollusca; class Gastropoda; order Stylommatophora; family Oreohelicidae; genus Oreohelix; species Oreohelix idahoensis. Next base: position 230,329 of record JAMPIV010019401.1, on the reverse strand, counting down.
TTATGCAATGCAGGCGCGTATACTACGCTTCTGAAGGAAGTGGATACAAAATCATTTATGGGAATTAAAACCTATTATCGCTTCGTGTATGAAACGACTTGTTGTGGTTTTATGTTACGTAAAATAACAACAACAACAATAATAATAATAATAATAATAATAATAATAATAACAATTCTTCCTCTCCCTTCTCTTCTTCCTATGCTCAGTCTTCTTCCTCCTCTTCTTCTTCTTCCTCCTCTTCTTCCTCCCTCCTCCTCCTCTTCTTCTTTCTTCATCCTCCTCTTCTTTCTTCCTTTTCCTCTCTTCTTCAATTAATTATTATTAGTATTATTATCATTCTTATTATTACTAATTCTTCTACTACCATTGCTACAACAACTACTACAATTAAAATAACTAGTGCTGATGCTGCTGCTGCTGCTGCTACTATATAGAGCCAGCACTACCAATTTTTTAACGTGGCGCAAGATCTCCTTACGGTGCCACCTTCCCCACCGTCCAGTACATTATGTACTCTTACAAGAGTCAATTTCATTCTATTAAGTTGGAGCACATAATACCCTCATGTTTTTAAAATCGTATTGCCGGGACATTTTTTCTGTATTCTTGTTTTTATGAATTTTTTGTTTCAGGTGGGCAAAAAAATAGTGATGGAAGGCATGATCCCTGGAAAAAGGGGAAGGGGTCGACCTAGAGGACGGTGGACCCAGGACATCACAGAGAGTTGTTGCACCAATTTTGTATTTGTGGTACAGATGGTATCTCAATCTGTTGTGTCCAGTGCGTAGTCGAAAAATGATGATCTGTTCTTTTCTGGATAGTTGATGATATGCGTCATTTTTCAAATGTCCCGGGTGCTCTCTTTCCCATTTGGACTTGAATGTAGCCTTTATAGTGGTCTTTGCCGTTGCGTAAGTTGTCTCTATATCATTTTGCTGTAAGGCACCTCCTTCTTTAGCAAGTCTATCTGCCTCTTCATTTCCTGGTATGTTGCAATGGGCTGGTATCCACTGGATAGTGCACTTCTTGAAGCATTCGGCCAGTCTTTCAAGGGAGATTACACTGACAAACAACATTTTTCTTTCTTATATAAGAATAAGTGTTCTTAGGTCAGTTTCTTGCGCTGATTTCAAATTTGAAATCCGTTTATCTCTATCACGTCGGGTTCTTAAGATATTTGTGAATAAATATATTTTTGGGAAACCGTTATTTGCTCCGTTTCATTTTTACTATATAACTTTTTAAAAATTAATAAAATGCAAAAAAATTCTACTTTTTATACTGCTAAAAGATGCATGACATATGTTACGTTATATTTCAAATAGTTACTGTATTTTGAAATAATTCTGAGTGAAATATGGCTTCTAGAAATTGTAGAAATTCGGCTGATCTGTTCTGTTACGTGTGCGGATATTTTACCGATCGTGTTCACCAGAAAAACTTTACACCATTGCTAAAGAAAGCATATGAACTTTATTTCGATTCGAAAGTTGATGATGCAAATAAATCTTGGAAGCCAAATGCAGTTTGTTCGACTTGTGCAAATACATTGGCAGGTTGGTTACGAAAATCGCCGAAGCATAAGTCGATGCCTTTTGGAGTGCCAGTAATATGGCGTGAACCGACAAATCACGCTACTGATTGTTACTTCTGCTTGACAAATATCTATGGTTTCACTTTTAAAACTAGAAAGTCTGTGGTTTATCCAAATATTGAATCGGTTTCGAAACCAGTGCCTCATGATCCAATCACGTGTCCGATCCCAGTTCCACCAGAACAATATCCGTTGGACGTGAATGAACCATCAGAAAGTGATAGTTTACCTGCTTTAGAAACTAATTCTGACTCGGATTATATACCGGTGAATGATGGTGTTCACTTAATTAACCATTCAGAACTTTCAGATCTAATACGTGATCTCGCTCTCCCCAAAGGACAAGCAGAATTACTCGGTTCGCGACTCAAAGAATGGAATCTTTTAGCGCCCAATACTCCGATATCTAAATTTCGTCATAGACACAGAGAACTTGTTCAATACTTTGAGATGGATGATGACATTTGCTATTGCAAAGATGTAAAAGGTCTAATGGTGCACCTCGGTCATGAGCACATAGTCAACGAATGGCGACTTTTCATCGACTCTTCCAAGACTAGTCTAAAAGCCGTGTTATTGCATAATGGAGACCTAAAGGTCATTGCAATTCTCAAGGGCATGCAAACTGGGTATACTAAAGTTTGTTGCTTCCTATGTGAATGGGACAGCCGCAACAGACAGGAACATTATGCAAGAAAGGTGTGGCCTATCAGGGATCGTATGCAGCACGGGCATAAAAATGTAATACACGAGCCATTGGTTAACAAAGACAGCATCATTTTACCACCGTTACATATAAAGTTGGGGCTCATGAAGAATTTCGTAAAAGCGTTAGATAAAACGAGCAAAGCTTTCACTTATCTTCGAGAAAAGTTTCCGCAAATTAGCGATGCAAAGATTAGCGATGCAAAGATAAAGGAAGGTATCTTTGTAGGACCTCAGATTAGGAAAGTTATTGCAGACAAACAATTCGAGAACTTGTTACATGGTAGTGAACTTCGCGCATGGATGGCATTCAAATCGATCGTCGATAACTTTCTGGGAAATCACAAATCTGTCGACTATGTGCATATTGTTAAGCAGTGCATACATGCATACAGAATTATGGGCTGTAACATGTCCCTCAAAATCCATTTGCTCGATTCGCATCTTGACTTTTTCCCTGACAACCTTGGCGAAGTCAGCGATGAACATGGAGAACGATTCCATCAAGATATCGCCGTAATGGAGTCACGTTATCAAGGACGGTGGAGTGTGACCATGCTTGCCGATTATTGTTGGATGCTTCATCGCGATGTACCACATGCCATTCACCGATGAAAGTGGACTGCAAAGAAATTCAAGCCTACATAACTGTTATACTTCTTGTACAAATGATGTTGTAATACTGTATGCATTGTTAAAAAACTTCAATTGCGTATTTCTAGAGATCCCGACCTGATAGAGAAAAACGGTTTGCAGATTTAAAAACAGCGCATTAAAATTGACCAGAAAAACATAGAAATGTTAGAGAAAGAAAAAAAAAATTTTTTTTTGTTAGTCAGTGTTATCAGATCTTTCAATCCTTTAGTTTGGTGGCTCTTCAGCGCTGATATTATTGAGAGGGCATCTGAAAAGATTACTATCTGTTTTTCTGCCTGTGCTTTGCATTCAATAAGAGGCAACAGTTTAATATCTGGTAACTCAGTGATTAGGAAATGATGAGAGATTTGCTGTCACTTCATGCCAGCCTACGAAGAAAGCAGCACAACTGAAAGACTGAGGGGAAGGATATCAGGCCCAGCTGACAAAGATGGGAGATCTAAGGTCCAGCTGACAAAGATGGGAGATCTAAGGTCCAGCTGACAAAGATGGGAGATCTAAGGTACAGCTGACAAAGATGGGAGATCTAAGGTCCAGCTGACAAAGATGGGAGATCTAAGGTCCAGCTGACAAAGATGGGAGATCTAAGGTACAGCTGACAAAGATACAGAGAAATAATGATTGCCATTATTAGTTGATGTCTGTAGAAAACTTTGTGGTTTCAAGAATTTACTACATGTTGGGGTTACCGTACTCAGCCCAACCCTTCTTGGTCACCTTTTGCGATTTACAAGGTAGGTTGAAGTGTTACTATTCTTCGCTCCCCTTTCGGGGCTCAGTAACATACAATTAGTATGGGAACAAAATTATTTACTTATTTAGTCGTTCCTCTTCTACCGTGAGGTGTAGAAGTTTGGACGAGAGAGCGCCATACTATTCTATCAGCTGTCTTCCTCCTGGTCTGGTTCCATTCTATAGTGCGTTTCACAATGTTTGCCGCTGTTTAATATTCAATATCTCTGCAACCACTTGATCGTAATTGTTGCAACTTTGCATATGACCTAATGATCGCTATGCCCCGAGGGGGACATTTTTTTCTTCGTTAACAAACTTATGGTTTTAAATTTTCTTTATTTAAAGTATACAAAATTGACCACGTCCTAGTCCAACCGTATATTGAAAGGGCTTACCCCTTCATATTTGTGAGCTATTTCGATTTAACATCTTGAACGTATTTCACATGATTATCCCAGTGTTTGAGCTCACTAACGCACTGTTTTGAACATCACATTGATCCTTCCGGTGCGTTCAGTTACAGTGGCGTATCCTGGTAATGCGAGCTAGGCGTGCTGCTACTTAAAATGAATATGTACACCTACTATTTAACCCCTTCCCCTCTTAATTTAAAAACCAACTATATTCAATTACGCAACGATAGTTATTCAACTGGAAGAAAAACATTAACTAAATAATACATATTTTCACTTACAGGTTTCACTTGAAGATGAGATCTTTTCTTCTTTCCTTTTGCAGAAATTTCTCTGTTACAGCATCGTAAAATGTATTCTTCATTCTAACCTTGCTCAAAAGTTCCTTTTCAATGGACAATAGGCTGATGACCTTGTGTAGATCTGTGATAACTGTGGATTCGCTTTAAAGCTGAAAACGATTTTTCTACAGAAGCAGTAGTTGCTGGAATTGTCATTATCAATTCTGCCAGTTTTAACACTTCTTTAAAGCCTGAACTAAGATCATTTTCAACTAAGAACTGCAGTAACTCATGAACTGACTTGTCGCAGAGCTCATCCGAACAATAAAGTACAACAAGTTTATTCTTCAATCTTACATAGTCGAACATTTCTCCATAAACGTCTTTTAATTTTTTTTATGAGGTCCTCTGGAAAATTTTTCTTGTACCCAGTGGAAAAGGACAACGTCTGATAATGGCACATGCAGGCAGCAGATATAATGGGCTAGTAAAAAATGCTGAACTTTTTTTTAAAAATATATATATAAAGTTTTGCCTCGTTTTGGCGAGGCGCGTCCCGTTCAACCTAGTCGGTTATATTAGGGGGCTTGTCCAAACATAAAAGACCCTTAGGTCTGGTATTGGAGAACTTGATTAAATATAACTTATTTTCACTACCAATTATACGGACAACCGGGACTATCATACCGAGATGAACGGTAACATATTTAGAGAGTGGATTGAAAATACTCTTCTTCCGTCCCTAGGCAGACCATCCTGTCTGATAATGGACAACGCATCATACCACAACGCTGTGGCAGAAGAAGACAAAATCCCGACATCTTCGAGTACAAAAGATGCTATAAAGCTTTGGCTCAGAAAAGAAGACATTCTATTTAACGAGGGGTTTCTGAAACCTGAATTACTGTCCCTTGTTAAGAAATCACAAAAGACCAAGATATTCCATATAGACAAGTTGATTCAACAACATGGTCATATGTGTTTGAGACTGCCACCTTTATCATTCACATTTAAACCCAATTGAACTCGTTTGGGCAAAAGTTAAAGGACAGGTGGCAGCTGAAAATAAAACTTTCAAACTATGCAATATGAAAGAACTAACACATGCCGCCCTCTCGCAGACAGAAAAAGATTATTGGTGTAAATGTTTCTTCTTCTTCTTCTTCATACACTCTCAGACGTCCACTTGAATGTTCTCAAAGAAAGCAGTAGTCAATTTGAGGCTAGAGTTGACATTCAAAAATCCGGCAACCTCCGGACCTGAGGAGTGCCGGATTGTTGAAATGCCGGATTTTTTCTGGTTATATATGCGGTATATATTTAACAGAAAATGTATACCTGTATAGTCCTTTAAAGAAAGAAAATTAAAAACTAAATGATCTGCGATCGACAACGCACGATGTTTACGTTTTACACCACTTCTTTTATTTGCTGAATCCATAATGGGGGCTATACAGCAGCAAATAAATGATAAAATGAGAAGGAATGAGCAGGAATTCCTGTTAACACGTGCAAGCAAGACCCAACAGCTGCATCAAAACATACACGGCTCCAGAAAACAGTGGCGCGCCAATGCGGTAAATTAAAAAATGCGCTCCGAAATCCATGCCGGAAATCTGAAGGAACCGGATTATCGATGGCCGGATTTTTGAATGTCAACTGTATTTGAATCCCCGTAAAGCTTTTCCACGAAAGACCATGTCTTAAAAGAGGAAAATGACTATTGGAAAAAAAGATGGACTGTCGTTCGTTCAGCCGAGAATAGTCATCAATATGTTAGACCCGTCAGACTCAGAATAAGTGTGTAAATACCTTATATGTTTTATATATTTTCTCCTCCATCTATGTGTATATGTAAACCAATTCATTTCCTTTTTATCTCCGCGATTTCACTACTATTTTTAACATACACAGTGGGAGCCGCGCTGGTGTAATGGCTACGGCGTTGTACTGGCGACCAGGTTTTCAAGGTTCAAACCCGGGCGTCAGCGTTTGAAGGAATGTTTACGACCGGAAATTTGACTGAATAACCTGAACGGCTCCTGCACATAAATCCCGTGTGGATGGGAAGGAGCGAAGCTCCTGACCGGGTTGGAAGGAAAGTCCACTGCCCCCCCCCAGCCTCGCAATGACATGTCATTGGGCCAAAAGAGCTGGAAAGCTCGAGTGCCGCTTGTTAGAAAAAAAAAATATACACAGTACTTTCACCTCTTCATGCATCCATTCACGTTTTAGTAACATTTACAACGAATAGGCGTAATTATTTTCTCAGATATTTCGAAGAAATAAAAAAGGACCTCACGTAGTAATCAGTTAACAAACCCCTCTAACATTCGAATTGTATAGACGCCTATGCCGAAAATATGCAACTTCCTTCATTTACGGTAAATTATTTTCTTCCAGGACAAAATAATTACTTCGTTAAAAAAGATCAAAGGAATTAGCCGTTGCAAGAAAAGAACACTACCTGCAACATTGAATTTTATAAAAACTTTGGGACATTGAAAATATAAGACCACATGCAAAAAATCATGTTTATCAGTGCAAGGAATATGAAGATATTTGAAGTCAATCGTCGACCGATCTTTTTGAAACGCACTATAGTGCTTGTGTTAAGAGTCAGTTTGTTGTAAGTTAGGAATGTGACCTTTTTTATATTTCTTTTTTATATTTGTGGTCTAAGGGAGTTAACCAGTTGTAATATTTTCGGGAATAAGTTAGATTTAGTTGTTATCTCCCTTTGGGCTTGCTATTGTCTAGCTATATGCCCATATAAGGTTCTGTTCATAGATTTTCTTAGAACAGTCCCAGTACGTTCCAGTTTGTGAACTAAACTCAAGTCATGCGATGATCCACGCATGCGCCAAGGTTTAGGCGAGTCCGGAAGACGGCTTCGTTTGGGAAGAGCCTGACTTGGCGGTTTGAGCGGAGAAGGTGTCCCGCCATGTTTTTCTGGCAGAGTAAAAGGGGATCAAAGTTCTTTGTGTATTAAATATGTTTAAGATTCCCCTTGATTGTGATTCTGGCATAGTTCGGTAAAGCCTAGGAAATGGCCAGTGTTTCTTTTGTATTTGATTCCTGGAGTGCAGGGCAGGTAATAATACTTTTGAAGCTATTCATTGTAGCTAAGAACTTTGCATTTTGAGGTAACGTACTCCCGGTGCGGGAAGTAGTGATAAAGAAGATTAAGATTATTTATATAAGGAAGCCCGCCATCTATGCGGCCTATTTTTGCCAGAGATATACTTGACTAGTTTGGTCAGATGTGATGCAGAAGATTAACATTATTTATATAAGGAAGCCCGCCATCTATGCGGCCTATTTTTGCCAGAGATATACCTGACTAGTTTGGTCAGATGTGATGCAGAAGATCAACATTATTTATATAAGGAAGCCCGCCATCTATGCGGTCTATTTTTGCTAGAGATATACCTGACTAGTTTGGTCAGATGTGATGCAGAAGATTAACATTATATAAGGAAGCCCGCCATCTATGCGGCCTATTTTTGCTAGATATATACCTGACTAGTTTGGTCAGATGTGATGCAGAAGATTAACATTATTTATATAAGGAAGCCCGCCATCTATGCGGCCTATTTTTGCCAGAGATATACCTGACTAGTTTGGTCAGATGTGATGCAGAAGATTAACATTATTTATATAAGGAAGCCCGCCATCTATGCGGCCTATTTTTGCCAGAGATATATTGGTCAGAGGTGATAAAGAAGTCATAGAGATATTATTTACACTGCAATACTTGCAGCTCGTTGAAGAGGAGTCACAGAGATATTATTTATCCTACACTACTTGGTAGAAAAATCAATGTTACTTACATGAAGTGCAATCTTGTGCTATTGACAGTGTCTTGAATTTGATGATGTCCTTGTTACTGTGGTAATAAACTGTGAATAACCGTACCACAGTCGTTACAACCTTTCCTGACTTATATACGTGGATTGGTGTGTGTGTTATCAGGGCTGTACTCTCGAACTTTCACATCCTTCTACAGCTAACCATATCGTTCTCCAAATATAATAATTGAAAAACTTCAACAGTACTGGCCAGTATCATCGACGTCTACAGTGATGGCCAGTATGGACTATGGTCAAGAAACGTACTACTACAGTGGTGGCCAGGTTTAAGGGTCTGTTACCCATGTCATTCGCGTTACAAGATCTGCAGCGTATGGACATTAACATGGTTTATTTTCCTGAACCACCATCTACATCCCTATTGCAACAGCGGTTAGCCAGCTCTCTAATGTTCTACAGTGCAACTGTTGTTATTACCTGAAAGTACCCGGTGTTGCCCGGAAGTGTATTGTCATTACAACAGTGGAATCCAGCCCGTGTTTCCTGGGCAGAAATTGATGTGCAGTCAAGATTTTTTCAACGTCCTCAGTCAAGATTTTCAACGTGCAAGGTCAGCATGCCAAGAAGTTGAGCATTCGTAGATCTAGACCTTGCATCATTGGGTTGCTGTACCTCTCAGCGGTGGATCATCCTATCGTTGGACTGTGTGTTATTGTACATCATTGCTGTTATTCTCGAGGCCACGATTTTTTCGCCAGTTAAGATAAGTGGCTATATGTTTCGTAAACTGTGCCTCTGTATGTGTGGTGGTTAAGCCTTCCTCTCTGCACATACTATTTATATTCCGTGCTTTTATGTTACATGTTTCTTTGTTTTATATGTCTTTATATTTCAGCGGGTTTGGTTGGGCGGTGACTGTCGTAGAATATCCCACTTTACCGAGGGTCTACGACAGCGTTCTTTATGGACTATTGCGAATTTCCCGCAGTGGAAATTGCCAGCGACTTTTTGTTGCTGTCGTTGTTTGTCCACTGTGTTGGTTATTTGTGATATATTTGTTTAGTTGTGCCGAGATGTCCTATGTTGTTTTTGTTATATTTTTCTCCGTTCTTTAGTTTTGATTAATTTGTTTGTATTTGTCTGCCTCCCCTTCCTATCGTTTATTTCTTTACACCTTTTCGTTTATACACTGTGTAGTCGATTTTGTTGTTGTGATTCGCAGCTGTCATTACATGCTTTGTAAGGTTCTACTTTAGTTTTGCTTTGGTGTTTATTTGATTTCTGCGAACGTTGTCGTTTGTCCTTGATGCTTTGTCTTGTCTTTCCAGTTGTTGTTATTGATTTTTGTTATACACTGTCATTACTATATGCACAATAAGTATATAGGTAATTTATTGTATTATTGAAAGTTAAATTAATTTTACAAGTTCTTGAGAAAAGACTTGTCACCCACTGAGTTGGGTCAAAGTGAGTTATACAGGGTATTGATCTTATAATTAGACATACTGTCTACGTTAGATTACTTTATTGAGCAAGGGAGATCCCTTAGAATGACTGATGAGGAAGTAAGAGAATTTGCTCTTGCTGAATATGCCAAGGCGCAGAAGGCTGAAGAAAAGAAACAGAAAATGGAAGAAAAAAGAATTCAAATGCAAATGGAAGCTGATGAGAGAAAATTCGGAATGGAAATGGAAAAACAGAAACTAGAAAGAGAGGCTGAAAATAAAAAAAGTAGAAGCTGAAGAGAAAAAGATGCAAATGGAAATGGAGGCTGAAAAACAGAAATTAGAAGCTGAAGAGAAAAAGATGCAAATGGAAATGGAGGCTGAAAAACAGAAATTAGAAGCTGAAGAGAAAAAGATGCAAATGCAAATGGAGGCTGAAAAACAGAAAGTAGAAGCTGAAGAGAGAAAACAGAAATTGGAAGCTGAAGAAAGAAAGGAAAAAGAGAAAATGTTACATGACGAAAGAGTCTTAGCAATGGAGCTGGAGAAAATAAAGTTGGTGAATATGGGCAATTCACAAAGTGAATCAAATAATTCTTCTAATAAGGCAAATATTAAACCATACGATATTAAATTACCTGCTTTCAACCCTACCCGAGACGATATTGCATTCTATCTAACTAGATTTGAATTGGCATGCGACTCTCATAAGATAGACTGCGACTCTCATAAGATAGACAAGTCGCAATATTGTGATCAACTTGGTAGGTTACTTACAGGTGATGCTCAAAACGTTATGATGTCGGTGGAAGATACTGACAAAAATAACTATGATGTTGTCAGAGCGGCCCTGTTAAAAAATACCAACTGGATGAAGAAGGTTATCGCCTACGCTTTAAGTCTCTATTGCCGGAGACAGGAAAAGATATCTCAGACTTTATATCGGATATTCGCCTGTATTTTTCACGTTGGGTGGAATTGTCAAAAATCGAACACACATATGAGGCCATTGATGACTTACTGCTTCGTGACAAAGTTATGTCATCAGTTAGTAAACTTTTCTTTCCTTTTTACATGAGCGAAAACCTCCAAACATAAAAGATATGGAGCAATGCTGTCGTCAATATGGCACAGCACATTCTAATATAACGGTTAGCAATTCTAAAGATGAAGAAGGTTTACCCGTTGCTTCAGCAATGCCATATGATTCTAATTGGCGCCGTAGATCTCAAAGTGCTGATCGAAACTTTGCTAGGAGAGATAATCGTAATTTTGGACAGAACCAATGGGATTCATAACGTAATGATCCTTGTTCAGGAAACTGAAGGCAATTTAATGGTCCTCAACATTTTAGTTCCAACAATTATGGAAATTTTGGAAGAGGTAACTACAATAGAGGTTATCAACCCCATAATAACCTTTCACTGAGACAACAAAACCCATCTAATAGAAATTTTGATCAAAGGGGGAATAGCAATCGCAACGATGCTAACTGGAGTTCAAACCAGAACAATAATTCCAGTAGAGCAAATAATAATGCTTTCAATAGTAATAACAGCCGCGATAGATCGCAAAACGACAATAATAGATCCTTTTGCCAAGCTAACTTTGCTCAACAAGAGCCTCAGGATGTTAATAGTCAAGGTAACAACAATAATAGTGTCAGTAATGCTAGTGCTTGCTTTGCTTTCGATTTTGAGAGGGCATCTCAATGCCCGCAATGTACAACTTTGTTCAAACCTACAGCTTTAACTACCTTGAGTTGCGGTCATCCTCTACCCACTCTTCCTGCCGCAGCCGCGCATGACGGAAGAGGGTCTTTTACTGTACATAAGGGGTTTGTGAATAATAATCCAGTCTCAGTTCTTTTTTATTCTGGATGCGCAACTGTTGGAATTAGACAGTCTCTAGTCCATCCATCCTGTGCAACTGGTAATATGGTGAAATGTGTGACATTCGGTGGGACAGTTGAGACTTTTCCGACTGCCATAGTCCACATTGCCACACCATTTTTCACTGGTTATATACACGCATGTTTGCTCAGAGCACCTGTCGCCGACCTTACTGTCGGACAGATACATGGTGTAAAGGTTTGTACGCCGGTACAAATTGCTGATTGGGAACGGCAACATAGCCTTACTACTTCTACCGTAGGGACTATGCAAAAATCTTCTCACGTTATACATTCTACTAATTTGGTGAAATCTTGCAGTATTGATGATACAACTGTTCATCATACTAATGTTAGTGCTTCTTTTAGCCCAGTTCGACATACTTCAGTACGTCGCAACTCTAACTTTTATTCCTCTTTAACTACTATTCTAGAAAAAGATCCTTCGATTTTGTCGGGCTTAGATACTAACTTTATCACTACGACTGAATCTATATCCAGTCATGTTGATTGCAACCTCTTTGCTGCAATGACTAATGTTTGTGCTGCTACATGTGCGAACTTAATTGTTTGTACATACCTATACTTTGTGACTTTCTTTACCTTTCTTATTGGGCCGGTTAGCTCAGTATCTTCGTCCTTTACGACTTTTTGTCGCACTTACAACTTTTCTTTTAAACTTCGACGTAGGTCCAAGTTTACTGCTGTCGGTTTTTGCATCTTTTTGTATGCTTCTTGCTTTCTTCCTTGACCAGTACACAGGCTATGACTTCATTTCAGCCTGTGAGATATACGCATTTGTCTACTGCATGTCCTTTGTCTTGCGAAAAATCTCAGATGGTTAACCATCATGACGCTCTTAGTCATCATTACCATTGTCTAGATTTGCCGTTTGACGTGGGTATCATGTGTATACTCACGACTTTCCTCTACATAAATTACATGCTACCATTTTTCTCAGATACTTTTATGACCCTGTTTAATTCAGGATTTCAAATTAGTCTGTACTACTATCTCTGCTACCGTTTGTAGGTTAGCAGAGGAAGGTTTGGTTATATACATACAGGGGCCGTAAGTCTACACGGCCACATTTAATAGATAGAAATGTAGGATTGACTATTGTATATTTTATAATCCAACGGTTATCAAACAGAGATTCTCATTTGTATTGTTTCACAGCGTAAACTTTTTGATGTGACTTGGCGCTGTTATATGGAGTGTCTCATCAGTTTTCCAGTTATTTCAACATTTGACGTCCCGGTTTTCCATTGGACTATGGACGCTTCGTTAGACGTGTGTGATACCCTCTGGAGTACAGAATGGTTTCAGACTTCGGAAGTCATCTCCAGATAGTTTATATTGCTGTACTTTAGTATACGACATTACGTTAAAAGATATTACATTATGATATCATACAACCTTTTGTTGATAATATGTCGGTGTCAATATATTGCTGTAGATTACGATGTTAAAAGTATAATATGTTTATGACATCTCTATTTTTTGTAACTTATCATTGCGAGATATGTTTTTTTTTTTTTTGGGGGGGGGGGGGGGGGGGGAGGGGGTGGGGTAGTTAGATGTGATATGGAACTTGAATGGAATTTTTTTCTAGCAATGTAATGTTGCGTTTGTACCCAGCACTTTATTGTGTGATTATGGTAACGCCTCTTTTATATTTTAAAGGTGTATTCTGATAAAATATCTTCTCTAACGTTGTGAGATATTTTTTTTGTTCTCATCCGACGCTCCATTGTGCGTCAGTATAGTCTGACATTATGGCGTTATATATTTTGATGCCCTTCACCAGCGCATCATGTATGCGTTATGAGCTTGTTGTATCATGCTCATTATTATTTTTTGGTGTGGATGTAAATTTAGATTGTCATGTACGTTGTTATATTATTATGGTATTCATTTATATTATGCATTTGATTACCATATCTTAATTTTGTCTTCTTCATGCTTAGGCATTGCTTCCTTTCATCTTTTTTCTTTCCTTTTGTATCCCCATCTTGCCTCTGTTCACTTGTCTCTAATCTACTTTTCTTATGTTATCTTGTCGTCCTATCTGCATTCCTCTTGTATTTATGGTTTTTGTTTAGACTGTACTTAAGTCTAGATGTTTGTATGCTGCCGCCCTCATTTTTATTTTTCAAAGTAATTTTTTTTTCCAAAAAAAAAAGATGTCATCATTTTTTGTTCCCCGGGGGGTGCGGTAAACTGTTAAGAGTCAGTTTGTTGTAAGTTAGGAATGTGACCTTTTTATATTTCTTTTTATGTTTGTGGTCTAAGGGAGTTAACCAGTTGTAATATTTTCGGGAATAAGTTAGATTTAGTTGTTATCTCCCTTTGGGCTTGCTATTGTCTAGCTATATGCCCATATAAGGTTCTGTTCGTAGATTTTCTTAGAACAGTCCCTGTACGTTTCAGTTTGTGAACTAAACTCAAGTCATGCGATGATCCGCGCATGCGCCAAGGTTTTGGCGAGTCCGGAAATCGACTTGGCAAGTTCGTTTGTGGTCTGGCTGGGCGGTTGAGGGACGAAAGGGAGGTCCTGGTGTGATCCGGTTTGAGCGGAGAAGGTGTCCCGACATGTTTTTCTGGCAGAGTAAAAGGGGATCAAAGTTCTTTGTGTATTAAATATGTTTAAGATTCCCCTTGATTGTGATTCTGGCATAGTTCGGTAAAGCCTAGGAAATGGCCAGTGTTTCTTTTGTGTTTGATTCCTGGAGTGCAGGGCAGGTAATAATACTTTTGAAGCTATTCATTGTAGCTAAGTACTTTGCATTTTGAGGTGACTTACTCCCGGTGCGGGAAGTAGTGATAAAGAAGATTAAGATTATTTATATAAGGAAGCCCGCCATCTATGCGGCCTATTTTTGCCAGAGATATACCTGACTAGTTTGGTCAGATGTGATGCAGAAGATTAACATTATTTATATAAGGAAGGATATATAAGGAAGCCCGGGGCCGAAGGAAGCCCGCCATCTATGCGGCCTATTTTTGCCAGAGATATACCTGACTAGTTTGGTCAGATGTGATGCAGAAGATAAACATTATTTATATAAGGAAACCCGCCATCTATGCGGTCTATTTTTGCTAGAGATATACCTGACTAGTTTGGTCAGATGTGATGCAGAAGATTAACATTATTTATATAAAGTAGCCCGCCATCTATGCGGCCTATTTTTGCTAGAGATATACCTGACTAGTTTGGTCAGATGTGAAGCAGAAGATTAACATGATTTATATAAGGAAGCCCGCCATCTATGCGGCCTATTTTTGCCAGAGATATACCTGACTAGGTTGGTCAGATGTGATGCAGAAGATTAACATTATTTATATAAGGAAGCCCGCCATCTATGCGGCCTATTTTTGCCAGAGATATATTGGTCCGAGGTGATAAAGAAGTCATAGAGATATTATTTACACTGCACTACTTGCAGCTCGTTGAAGAGGAGTCACAGAGATATTATTTACCCTACACTACTTGGTAGAAAAATCAATGTTACTTACATGAAGTGCAATCTTGTGCTATTGACAGTGTGTCTTGAATTTGATGATGTCCTTGTTACTGTGGTAATAAACTGTGAATAACCGTACCACAGTCGTTACAACCTTTCCTGACTTATATACGTGGATTGGTGTGTGTGTTATCAGGGCTGTACTCTCGAACTTTCACATCCTTCTACAGCTAACCATATCGTTCTCCAAATATAATAATTGAAAAACTTCAACAGTACTGGCCAGTATCATCGACTTCTACAGTGATGGCCAGTATGGACTACGGTCAAGAAACGTTTTTCTACAGCTCGGCCCTTCAAAGATTGTCTAATGTTGTCCTCCCAGCGGACTCTGGGTCGTCCTAGAGGTCTGGATCCTTGACTCTTAGTTTCCCACACTTGTCGTGGTAGCCAATCTTCTCCGATTCTGCAGACATGGCCAAACCATCTTAGTTGGGACTGTTCTACTTGGGTCTGCAGGGGTTGAGTTTTTAGGCCATGACGTATTTCTAATAAATATAATATCAACATCATAACGCTTCCATAATGATCTCAGCGGAAACGTGGAGTCTCGCAGAAAATCACCATCACAGGATCCACGGGAAGCCATGCAGCCAGTCAATAAAATGTACAAATCCACAGAACGTTCAAAATATATCTCTAAATATCGTTGAAACGTTTGCCTTTAATTGGCAATACTTCTTACCTTGTAATCACGCATTTGTTCGCCTGAACAATATTAAAAGCATTCAACAAATCGCCAGGTGTCTGTGCAGACGTGTTTATCAAATAAACGATATATAATTCAGTAGATCTAATTAAAGAAAGAAGCTCTTGTATCAAGCAGAAGTAAGCCTTGTTCTGACTTTGCGAAGTTTGAAGTTTGATTTAATTCAGATTTGAAATTGTGATTTTTCACCAATAACAGTTACAATATATAACAATGTACCGATACCATATTTAATAATCTATCGCAGCGATACCAGTTATATGATATACTGACACTACCCCCCACCTCCAAAAAAATTAATTAAATAAATATTATAAATAAATAAATACCAAACTCAAGTGTTCTAAAATAATGTACTGACATCATGTCAACAACATATAACATTAATGACTATTGTACCGTTACTTCATCCGAGTTTTACTTTAAAAGTTTCTTCCACCGTTCCCGATAAAGTTCAAAGTTGGAAATGTAAGAACTGTTTCTTTTATCCATAGCAGGGTTTCTAAACCGGAGTTCCACGGAACCCTAGGGTTCCGCGAGAGGTTGCTAGGAGTTCCACAAGCGATCATGAATTTTTTTTTAAAGTCGTTTTTTTGTTTTACTTTGCGAACCGGGCGATGTTAGCGATGACAGTGATCGGCAGCCCGGTATGGCAGTGCGCACTTGAAACGTGTTGACTCTTGCACATACCATATTTCACTAGCATCTTGTAGAGTAGACATTTGTGATAGACTTTTAGGCCTACTTGGATAAGGTCAAAATAAAAACTAAGTAGGAAATTAAAAACTGAAGTTTCTTCTACCTAAACTTCTGACATGCATAAGAATTTATATCCTCTGTGGGGAGGAGGAACCACACAAAAAGAGTAGGCTAATAAGCTGGCCAAAATAAACACATTCACAGACACAATTATTCTCTACTCGCAAAAGCATTGATAGTTTTTTTATTGGATATATTTTGTATTTACGACTTACTGATCACGCTATAACATATCGTGAGCTATAGATATAGTCATTTTTATGCTAGGGTTTCCCGAGACCTGAAAATTATTTCATTGGTCCCTCCAGGATAAAACGATAAAAATGGCGGGTCTAAGAAGACTTGAATTTTCTAGAAGTAACTATTGTAAAAGCCCATCATAAGACGGGAATTAAATTCAAAAGCACCAATACCTAACGGCAATTTTACTTATTCAAAAGTATTTTTTTAAAACCACTGTGCATCACCACGGTACACGAACTACGTAGCAGCAGCGAGGATCCCAATGTGTGTATACGGGATCGTAAATAAATATTAGACAAACATAAAGGTATGTTTTCAGGCACTCGTAAGAAATACAGAAGTAGAATCCTAGACAACAGAAAAACAACAGACGTGAGTGGCTTACCCAGGACTCGAACCCAAGACCTTCCGTGCGACAACCCCGCCTAGCTATGCAAGCGAATCACACTATCCTCCCTGCCATCTAGGCATCACCAAAAAATGATGCTTCGATGACGGGTCATTAGTGCGACCAGCAACACATAACACCGGAAATTTACCATGGGCAGTCCAGCCTATTAATGACGCAATCACTTCTGTTGTACCCCTATTATACAGTATAGGTCAGACTACACAAGACAAAGCCCTTAATGCTGTGTCTAGTAAATGATAGAAGACTAAGAACAGTAAGTGCAGGACAGAGGGTAGGTTTTGGTATTGTATAAACATTTATAACACATAAGGAAGGGAAACTACGGAAGGTCCATCATTGAGCACTTTCAAGAAGTAATATACAGTAGAAGCTCTATATTCGGAATTAATTGGTTCCTGTGTTCTGAATATTGAATTTTCCCAATATCGGATCAATTTTTTGCATAGGAAATAATGTAAATTGGATTAATTCGTTCCAGACCCCGAAAGGTACTCTTCACAAACCATTTTTAAGTCAGAATATTGGTTAATTAAATTTGTAAAATAACATGTACAAGCAAAAAATCATACATGAACCCTGTAACAACATTAATAATGAAATATTGTACAAATAAAAATGAAAATTTAGGATGAACCTTACCTTC
>JAMPIV010019401.1:147500-210000 GCA_024509875.1 Oreohelix idahoensis | reverse complement strand
TGTGGAACAGCAATAAAATGTCCCCATTTCGCTCGATCGATGGCCATTGTTCGTGCCGTGCCCCAACTCTGGTTCATGCTTTGTATCCCAGCCTCCACTGTTCTCCGCCAGGTTGTCTTTGGTCTGCCTCTCTTTCGCCATCCTTCTGGCATCCATAGCAGTACTGGTGATGGTGTCAGGGTCCCTGCAGAGAACATGGCCGACCCAGTTCCAGCGTTTGCCTGCAATGATGGTCTGCATGCCTTTTTGACTGCACCATATAAGCGGGTCCTGCTTGGAGATGGTATTAGGCCAAAAATCAAGAAGAATTTTCTTTAGGCAGGTTTTGTGGAATGAGGATAATTTGTATATTTCCTTTTATGTTACTCTCCAGTACTCCGTGCCATACAAACTCTCCAGTACTCCACGCCATACAAACTCTCCAGTACTCCACGCCATACAATCTCTCCAGTACTCCACGCCATACAAACTCTCCAGTACTCCGCGCCATACAAACTCTCCAGTACTCCACGCCATACAAACTCTCCAGTACTCCGCGCCTTACAAACTCTCCAGTACTCCACGCCATACAAACTCTCCAGTACTCCACGCCATACATACTCTCCAGTACTCAACGCCATACAAACTCTCCAGTACTCCGCGCCGTACAAAAGTACAGAAAGTACGCAACTCTCTTTGGTATCATTCTAGCTTTTTTGTACTGGGGATCCCAGAAAACGGACTGCCTAGTAATGCTGCCAACAGGTTTCCTCAGTGTGTGTTCTATCAATCTCCAGCGTTAGTGTATCCTATCAATCTCCAGCGTTAGTGTGTCCTATCAATCTCCAGCGTTAGTGTGTTCTATCAATCTCCAGCGTTAGTGTGTCCTATCAATCTCCAGCGTTAGTGTGTCCTATCAATCTCCAGCGTTAGTGTATCCTATCAATCTCCAGCGTTAGTGTATCCTATCAATCTCCAGCGTTAGTGTGTCCTATCAATCTCCAGCGTTAGTGTGTCCTATCAATCTCCAGCGTTAGTGTATCATTTTCAATCTCCAACGTAAGTGTGTCCTATCAATCTCCAGCGTTAGTGAATCCGATCTATCTCCAGAGTTAGTGTATCCTATCAATCTCCAGCGTTAGTGTATCCTATCAATCACCAGCGTTAGTGTGTCCTATCAATCTCCAGCGTTAGTGTATCCTATCAATCTCCAGCGTTAGTGTATCCTATCAATCTCCAGCGTTAGTGTGTCCTATCAATCTCCAGCGTTAGTGTGTCCTATCAATCTTCAGCGTTAGTGTATCATTTTCAATCTCCAACGTAAGTGTGTCCTATCAATCTCCAGCGTTAGTGAATCATATCAATCTCCAGCGTTAGTGTATCCTATCAATCTCCAGCGTTAGTGTGTCCTATCAATCTCCAGCGTTAGTGTGTCCTATCAATCTCCAGCGTTAGTGTATCATTTTCAATCTCCAACGTAAGTGTGTCCTATCAATCTCCAGCGTTAGTGTATCCTATCAATCTCCAGCGTTAGTGTGTCCTATCAATCTCCAGCGTTAGTGTGTTCTATCAATCACCAGCGTTAGTGTGTCCTATCAATCTCCAGCGTTAGTGTATCCTATCAATCTCCAGCGTTAGTGTATCCTATCAATCTCCAGCGTTAGTGTGTCCTATCAATCTCCAGCGTTAGTGTGTCCTATCAATCTTCAGCGTTAGTGTATCATTTTCAATCTCCAACGTAAGTGTGTCCTATCAATCTCCAGCGTTAGTGTATCCTATCAATCTCCAGCGTTATTGTATCCTATCAATCTCCAGCGTTAGTGTATCCTATCAATCTCCAGCGTTAGTGTATCATATCAATATCCAGCGTTAGTGTGTTCTATCAATCTCCAGTGTTAGTGTGTTCTATCAATTTCCAACGTTAATGTGTTCTATGAATCTCCAGTGTCAGTGTGTTCTATCAATCTCCAGTGCTAATGTGTTCTATCAATCTCCAGTGTTAGTGTGTTCTATCAATCTCCAGCGTTAATGTGTCCTATCAATCTCCAGCGTTAATGTGTACATTCAATCTCCAGCGTTAATGTGTTCTGTCAATCTCCAGTATTACTGTGTTCCATCAATCTCCATCGTTAGTGTATCTTATCAACCTCCAGCGTTAATGTGTCCTATCGATCTCTAGCGTTAGTGTGTCTTTTCAATCTCCAGCGCCAGTGTGTTCTATCAACCTCCAGCGTTAATGTGTCCTATCAACCTCCATCGCTAGTGTGTCCTATCAATCTCAATCGTTAGTATATCTGCCAACTTATCAGTTTCCAGCGTCAATATGTCCATTCAACCTCCAGCGTTAATCTCATAAACTCGATTGTGCTCTGGTGAAATATTTGTTAAAGGGAAACTAGCAATCTTTGTTTAAAAAAAATTCAGTTGTCTCGCTTTAATTGCTAGTTTTATCTATAGCAAGAAGGAACGTTATTTTAAATACGGGGGGGGGGGGGGGGGGGGGGGGGGAGGGGGGGGAAGAAGAAAGGGGGGAGAGGGAGACGCAGAAAAAAATTTAACGAAAAGAAGAAAAAAAGTCACGTGTGGGTGAAGCTAATGTCACAGCTTTTCTGACAGTTATTCCATTTAAGTTTAAAAAAAAAAAACAGTTAAAGAGGTTAGATAGATAGTGTGTTAGCACATGTGGTTATATCAAAGCAGGAGAGTCTTGACTGGTGGTACACAAGACCAATAAAGTTCCTACTTTCGATATAAAAAAAAAAAGAAGAAAATAGAATACGCCCTTAAAAAACATAGAAAAACGTGAATGTTGAATATGCACTGTCTGGAGAAAAACCATTTCTGTTTTATGATATTCAGGTATTTTCATATGGTATTTTACTTCAAAGTAAGTGGCAAAAATAATAATATCATTATGTATTAAATAAAATATTTAACAGGTAAAAAATTTAGAAATTTTTCAAGCTGGATTTTAAAAAAAACCAAAAAAAAACACAGATTTTTCATTGAAAGAACACAGAAATTCAGATGGTACCAAAATTTAAAAAAAAAAAAAAACTACAAAAAAAAAACAAAACATAGATGTAGGTGGAAAGACATAGGAGTGGCAACATTGGATACAATTAACATCACAGAATGACGACATCAAAAATGTTTACGGTAAAACCACACACAGAATATTAATACCGAACCAGATCAGCAAGTAGTGGGGCAAGGTCAAGGCTGGTTACACAATACTGACTCGGCACGTGAGCGACAATATCAAACTGTTGGTGTGACTCGTACAGCGACACCCACCAACGTGTGGACAGATAGACTGTCAGGTCTGTGGATGAGTACCTCCTCCATCTCGGTGCTGAAGCTGACGCTCTTGCTAGGGCTGGCCTGTGGTGACTGGCAATGGATATGTACGGCCACGGTTTCGGCGCTGCGGCTAATGGGGCTTGACACCCTGACAAAGCGTGGGTAGTGCGGAGTCAGGATGGGGGCCGAGGCACGCCGGTTTCGAGGGTCCCTGGTGTGATGATAATGGTTGTGATGTCGCGTGCCAAATCTGTAGGCGTTGCCCCCTGACCTGCGCCGTGTTTTCCGGGCTAACGTGCCAGCCCTCGTCATCATAGACATGATGCCCTGTTGACCTATGTTTCTGCCAACTCCCGGAATATCACAGTTAATTTCTATTGTTGTCTATGTGTAAATAACTGTCAGTTGTGTCAATGTTCTCATATCATTGCTGTCACACGCTGTTCAAGTTGTTATTATAGTTATGAAGCTAGTTGTCATATTTTTCAGTTAACTCTTTGACAGTTCAGATTATCTGAGTGCAGGCGTAATTTAGCTCACAAGATGAGAACCAATTTCCCATAATAACACTTCTCTGAATAAATAAAGAATGAAGCATACAATAACGTAATAAACACAAGTATTGAAAACTTTATCAAAGGTAGAAAAGTCATGTAACTTAATCCAAAAAAAAAAAAGGATGGGAACTTGGAAAACAAGAAATACAGTACAGTATTTTGTTCTTCAGTGCTGGTTTACTTGCGAAGACAACTGTGCTTATTTAGGGTTGTGAGGTGTCACACATTATAGAGATTTTCCGTAAATTACAAATTAAAGAAGACTCGTAACGAATATTAAACGCGACAAGCAAATTCTGTCAACTTTCGTGTTTGAAATAGCAAATGTGTACCACCGACCATCTTGTCAACGTGAGAACATACGTCAGATGAACGAAAGAAGCTGGGACAAAAGACAAACCTTATGGTCACAAACCCTTCGCTTGGGACAAACGGACGAAAATAGCTGGGACAAAAGACAAAGAACGATCTACCTTACGGTCATAAACCCTTCGATTGGAACAAACGGACGAAAACATTAAATAAAAGAAAATGATAAGCTATCTAAATACCTAAACAAATTTATCATCATCATTATTTGCCATTTTGCTCTCTATAGAAGATGAAGCCATCACCATAGGAGCTGCAAGGCCTGTAGTAAGAGCTGCCAGGCCTGTAGGAAGAGCTGTCAGGACTGTAAGAAGAGCTGCCAGGCCTGTAGGAAGAGCTGCCAGGCCTGTGGTAAGCGCTGTCAGGCTGTAGGAAGAGCTGTCAGGCCTGTAGGAAGAGCTGTCAGGCCTGTAGGAAGAGCTGCCAGGCCTTTAGAAAGCGCTGTCAGGCCTGTAGGAAGAGCTGCAAGGTCTGTAGGTAGCGCTGTTAGGCCTGTAGGAAGAGCTGCCAGGTCTGTAGGAAGCGCTGTCAGGCTGTAGGAAGAGCTGTCAGGCCTATAGGAAGAGCTGCCAGGCCTGTAGGAAGAGCTACCAGGTCTGTAGGAAGAGCTGCCATGCCTGTAGGAAGAGCTGCCACGCCTGTAGGAAGAGCTGCCAGGCCTGTAGGAAGAGCTGCCAGGCCTGTAGAAAGAGCTGCCAGGCCTGTAGGAAGAGCTGCCAGGCCTGTAGGAAGAGCTGCCAGGCCTGTAGGAAGAGCTACCAGGCCTGTAGGAAGAGCTGCTAAGCCTGTAGGAAGAGCTGCCAGGCCTGTAGGAAGAGCTGCCAGAGCTGTAGAAAGAGCTGCCAGGCCTGTAGGAAGAGCTGCCAGGCCTGTAGGAAGAGCTGCCAGGCCTGTAGGAAGAGGGAAGAGATGCCAGACCTGTAGGAAGAGGGAAGAGCTACCAGGCCTGTAGGAAGAGGGATGAGATGCCAGACCTGTAGGAAGAGGGAAGAGCTACCAGGCCTGTAGGAAGAGGGAAGAGCTACCAGGCCTGTAGAAAGAGGGAAGAGCTACCAGGCCTGTAGGAAGAGGGAAGAGCTGCCAGACCTGTAGGAAGAGCTACCAGGCCTGTAGGAAGAACTGCCAGGCCTGTAGGAAGAGGGAAGAGCTGCCAGACCTGTAGGAAGAGCTACCAGGCCTGTAGGAAGAACTGCCAGGCCTGTAGGAAGAGGGAAGAGCTGCCAGACCTGTAGGAAGAGCTGCCAGGCCTGTAGGAAGAGGGAAGAGCTGCCAGGCCTGTAGGAAGAACTGCCAGAACTGTAGGAAGAGCTACCAGGCCTGTAGGAAGAACTGCCAGACCTGTAGGAGGAGCTACCAGGCCTGTAAGAAGCCTGTGACAAAACAATCGTGCTCTTCTAGCAGTCAGTTCTGTTACAATTTGTTTTACATGATGAGGATGCCAACCACCCTCTCCCCCATACACAACCCATATTAGTCGCCTCCTACGACATGGATAAGAAAGTAGTAGCCCTATCTTTCATTGTCTTCCCACAGACCCCCCGGGGACTACGCGGGGCTAAAAAACAAAACCAAAAAAAAATGAAAGAAAAGGATACAATTCGCTAAGAGAGATCACTGCCGTCACTCCGGTTAATCCAAGTCAGAAATACCGAGACAACTCCAGATATTCAGTGGAGCTCAACTCTTGTCTAATGGTCTTACTTTAACTCATCTCAATCAATTTATCCCAAGCCCAAGTACATTGCAACACAAATTCACAGCAAATCGAAGTATTCACGTGTCGATTCGCTGCACGCTCATTAAAACAAATATAAAACCATTAAAAACCCCATTTATAGCGGTTTGTTGAAAAACTGTTATTATTAGTTTAATTATTTAACTAGTGGGTTATGTATTACATTACAATAAATAGGGACATAGAATTAGTCGATGTGGTAGTAGTAACAGTATAGTGGTGGTGGTGGTAATAATAGCAGTCTTAGTGGTAATGTTGGTAGCGGTATTAATGGTTACGGTATTTCGGAGATACACTGAAATCTGACCCTATAAGTAATCTAAATTATAATACAAACAGCACAAACACTATTTATAGAATGTGTGATTCTTATTTCCACACATTGGGATTCTCGCCGGTGCTACGTAATTCGTGCACTGTGCTGAGATCCTCCTTGTGTGATCTAAGGGAGGAGATCGGAGCACACTGATGGAGTTGCCCGTGTGCAATGAAGATAGTCCTTAAAACCAAACCAAAACCAAACTAAGTATCTATGGCTTTCCATAGGATGACATGAGAACATAAAGGAGAAAGTGGAGAATAAACAATGAAACAAACAACCAATCATATCAAGGTACAAACATTATTTGTCCATTTCTCCACCTGCCTCGTGTAGTTCCCGGGGGTTTCCGAAAAGACCAACAAATAATAGGACTTCTGTTCACTCGTACAAGGCGGCTATTATGAGGTTGTGTATGGGGCTGACACATTCATTATGTAAAGCACACTGCCACAGAAAATCCTCTACAACAGTTTACTAATGTTTGATTCAGGTTTCTTGCTAGGATACCACTTGCAGGCTTCTTGCAACGATACCACTTGCAGGCTTCTTGCAAGGATACCACTTGCAAGCTTCTTGCAACGATACCACTTGCAGGCTTTTTGCAAGGATACCACTTGCAGGCTTTTTGCAAGGATACCACTTGCAGGCTTTTTGCAAGGATACCACTTGCAGGCTTCTTGCAAGGATACCACTTGCAGGCTTCTTGCAAGGATACCATCTGCAGGTTTCTTGCAAGGATACCACTTGCAGGCTTCTTGCAAGGATACCACTTGCAGGCTTCTTGCAAGGATACCATCTGCAGGTTTCTTGCAAGGATACCACTTGCAAGCTTCTTGCAAGGATACCAACTGCAGGTTTCTTGCAAGGATACCACTTGCAGGCTTCTTACAAGTGTACCAAGTGGTGGCTCAATGCCCCATAAGGAGCGTAAATAAAACGACAATCAAGATAATGTCTCCTCCTGGCCTAGAGGGAGGTATCAGTAAACGACAAGATAATTTCTCCACCTGGCCTAGAGGGAGGTTTCATTAAACGACAAGATAATTTCTCCACCTGGCCTAGAGGGAGGTTTCATTAAACGACAAGATAATTTCTCCACCTGGCCTAGAGGGAGGTATCAGTAAACGACAAGATAATTTCTCCACCTGGCCTAGAGGGAGGTATCAGTAAACGACAAGATAATGTCTCCACCTGGCCTAGCGCACACACACACACACACGCACGCACGCACACACACTGTAACTAACACAAAACTAGTCACCTGAAAATTTCTCAGGACAGATCTAAAATGATTTTTTTTTTTGGACTTAAATTACCTTGCTGTTAATATAAAGAGACATAATTCAACGACACAAAACGGATGCTCGCTTTGAACTTTTTTATGAATGGATTCCGCAAATTCAGTTATTTTTGGGTAGTTTAGCTTTCAAGATTTTCCTCTCGTCTGCTAGAAAAAAATCTATTCCTGGGCAAAGTGCACTGACATAAACCAGATTTGGAAAGCCTAAATCGTCATTCTGTGATAAAAGTAAATGAAATAAACATTAAAAGGGTCCGCAATTTTACGGTGGAAAACACGACAGCCATGCTAAAATAATCTGCCACAATAAGTTGCTCATGTTTGTCAGACTTTCGTTAAAAAAAAAAAAAAAACGCGTACAAACTTCTCTTTGCCCTAGTAAATTATGGAATATGGGGTCGGAGTGGCTCAGAGATATTGGCATTCGCCTCGAATTCCATAGGTACCTGGTTCGCTCCCAGCACAGGGAATATAATTGATGAAATTTGTTTTTCTTCAGAATTATGTCATACTCCCCCCGGTCTCCTGGGTAGTGATATCCGATGATTAGCCTTCTCGGATGTGGGTGAAAATGTAGGAGGTCCCGTGTGCAAGTTGCGCCCGTGAAGAATCCCTCGGCAGTTGGAAATCATAAAGAGTAGGCCAAACGGCCGCTGCCTTGGGAAAATATAAAAATTAAGGAAACCTACCCGGCACAAAAATATTTATGGAATGTGTGATTCCTGTATACACACATTGGAATCCTCGACGGTGCTACGGAGTTCATGCACTGTTCTTAGATCCTACTTGTATGATCTAAGGGAGGAGATTGGAGCACTGATGGAGTTGTCCGTGTGCAAAGTGGTCCTTAAAATCAAACCGAATTAAATTATAGAGGGACATCCCATTGTATGGCTAGCACTACAAAGATGGGCTAATAAGAATCATTTTCTGTGACCACCATAATTTACTAGTCTAAAGAAAACCTTTACCTAAAACGTAGTCACATGGCAGATACTGCCGTTGGGGTGTGACATGTTAGAGATGTCACCATATAAGGTCCACATATGAGGCGGGGTGTGACCAGTTTCCTTCCTCGCTGGCTATTGCTTTCCCTAACTCAAGAGCAGTCAGGTACCAGTTTACAGCTGGGTAGACGAGCACGACGCCACCACGTTTCGACCCGGAACCGACAGGAAAGCGCTGAATTGGAAGCTCTAATCTGCATTGTCTAATAATAGCACTGATAATATAATCACGGTGTCTCTGACTTAAAAACGAGCATGATAATGGGCACCAGGAACACAACGTAACAATAACCACAGTCCATTTGTAAAATGTAAGAGAAACAAACAAACCTGAAAGGTATGTCTGAACAAGATAAAATAAGCTGGTATAAAAACATAACTTTAATAAAGCTTTGAGAGAACGGCGATCTGGCCAATGTGGAAGTGTACGTGAGATGGAAGAGGAGACTGGGGGTAAGAAAGACAGAGATAGAGACAGAGAGATGGGTGTTGGGAGGTCAGACAATACAGGGAGTTTACTTACTTAGTCGTTCCTCTTTCTTCTACCCTGAGGTGTAGAGGTTTGCCTGAGAGAGCATCATACTTTCTTATCGGCTGTCCTACTCGTGGCCTGGTTCCAATCTAGTCTAAAGAGATTATCTAATGTTGTCCTTTCAGCGGACTCTGGGTAGTGCTAGAGGTCTGGATCCCTGGCTCTTAGATTCTCATACTTGTCGTGGTAGCCGATCCTCTCCCATTCTGCAGACATGGCAAAACCATCTTAGTTGGGACTGTTCTATTTGGGTCTACAGGGGCCAGGGTTTGTCGTATCGTCTGGATAAGGACCATTTCTCTTCTTGTTACTTCAACAACCTTCCTCAGATACCTCATTTCTGAAGTTTTAAGCTGGCTTTTGTGGGCTGTAGTCATTGCCCATGACTCGCATCCATAAGCCAAGACTGGACCACAGGTAACACAGTATACTTATATCTTCGTCTTCTTGCCAACTTAATAACTAATTACAAGTAATAGGGAGTGTGCTAGAAAGAAAACTCCCTTTATGAATCCCCCTTTGATCTAAAACAACCACACACAAAAATGTGGACCAACTTGTGACAGGAAAACTCACGTTTGCTAGTAGCTTAGAAAAATGAGAAAAAAAAAGTCTGGATTGCTACTGGCTGGGGAAAATATGAAAGATGATAATTGTAAAGGCAGAGACTGCCGCAGGGGAATGAAGAGTTAGAGACTTCATTATACTAGGTCTCTGCTTTATGAGGTCGAGGTGACCGGCTTCCTTCCTCACTATCTTTGCTTTCCCGAATTCAAAAGAATCAGATAACAATTTACAGCAGGGCTAACTAGAGCGTGACTATACCAGATTTCGAACCAGTTACAGACGTAATGACAGAAGCTGACAGGTAAATGGAAAGACAAATATGTGAAAAGAGAAACGGACATACAGGCATCCATCCATAGAAAGATAGATTAATAAGCAAACAGACAGACAGATACATAGACATACGGACGGAAGGATAGACAGACAGACAGATAGATAGACAGATAAATAGACATATCGTTAGCTAGGTAGGTAGGTATAGAGACAGGCAGACAGACAGATAGACAGACAGACAGGTAGGTAGGTAGATATGTAGATAGATAGAAAGATAGATAGATAGATAGATAGATAGATAGATAGATAGATAGATAGATAGACGGACGGACGGACGGACGGACAGACAGACAGATAGACAGTTAGATAGATAGATTGATAGATA
Source organism: Oreohelix idahoensis (assembly GCA_024509875.1). NCBI lineage: Eukaryota > Metazoa > Mollusca > Gastropoda > Stylommatophora > Oreohelicidae > Oreohelix > Oreohelix idahoensis. The sequence goes on along the minus strand of JAMPIV010019401.1, from coordinate 199,671 downwards.
GATAGATATATAGATAGATAGATAGATAGATAGATAGATAGATAGATAGATAGATAGATAGATAGATAGATAGATAGATAGATAGATAGATAGATAGATAGATAGATAGATAGATAGATAGAATTGTGCGTACATATGTACTTTACATATTTTGTATTTAGTACTTAACTGCTGTGGTGGAATACATTGATACAGCGATAAAATCCTCCATTATAAATATAAAAGTTAAAATAAAATGTAGGGATAAAATATAGTTAAGTTACGCTGCGGCTTTTTCGCCCACGCCACAGGCGCGTTGATTGTGGTAGACCGTGCCATCGTTTCTAGTGCCACTGGAAAAAAAAAACTAATTATAACATGAGGACCCGAAAGGCCTATTCGTTTAGACGGGGTAAGAAAAGGAGGAAAGAAAAAAATGATGCCGTCTGCACGCGTTTGAATCTAAGCCTAACATACGCGCGAACTTGTAGTTAGTGTTTGAAATACGATGTAAAGTAATAACATGTAGCCACTTGGGTCACGAAAACCTTAATAGGTTTAGAATCACAAAAGTTAGCTAGTTTAAGAGCTTATCTTTTCCTGATAAATAATATGCTTTCAAATAAAAGGACGGACAGATAACATGGAAGTTATTGACAAAAGACTGATTTGTTCAGTAGCAAACTAGCAAACAGATGTTAGCTTTGCATTCACTAAAGTTACATTTGACGCGTCCTTGACACGAAGGCAGAAAAAAAGTACATGTAAACAAGGGGGAGACAAGGAGGATAGAATCTAAAATTATCTTCGCAGTAGAAATCTAAGAAGGGAATGAGAGAAAATTTGAATATTTTGTTTTAGTGTTAGGCCAAAAACCAAGTCCATTTTTGGGAAAAGACAAGTTCGGACAGACTGACCGACAGAAATACACTACACATTGGACCAAATTTGGACCTTAGTGTAAAATTTTAAATTTAAAAAAGATTGGCTTTCCAATTTGATTGGTCAGCATAGTTAAGATTATAGGAAAATGTGCCGGCTCGTGGCCATTTTTGTTGAAGACTGTCCATACAAGCAGATCGTTGAGGCTAAGAAGTTTGTCGTCCATTGAATATATGTGCTAGTAGTAGTGGGACGCCCTAGTCTAGCCAGCAGCTCAGCTGAGTTTGTGCTTTTTCAACGTACCTGTGTGTTTTCATTTTGAATTGTGGTAAGGAAGAAATTATTAACCTTTATATTTAACAATTATGAGTGATTGATACTGCCATATAATGAAAAAAATGATTACGACAAGTGAGTACTTATTCTAGGTCCCCAGCCGACTGTCCAGGGCCTAGAGGTTGAAATATAATAGGATAAACTATCAGAAATGTAGAATACAAATGTTTCTTTTCAGGTGGTCAGGTGGAAACATATCACCCACCTTATTATATGGAAAAAAGAGATTAATGAAAATATTTCAGATGCAGTGCAGTCCATAGAGGAGAGGAGTGGGAAACTAGTGCTACTTGATAACAGCCTGGATGTAGATGTGCTGGGTCGGTCAGAGAGATCTGACCATGTCTTTTTTTCAATGTATTAATGCTTGTAAACATGGTGGATTAGGTAGTATGTTAAGACATAGCCTAATTTTATGGTTTCAGAGTTTCTTTGTCTGGCGCTGTGCTAGTGCCAGATGTTCTGACGAATACACCATTGTATGAAATGAGATGCCTACCATATTACCTCCGAGCAAGTGAGGAGTGGGCCTAAGGAACTACTTTCTTCAATCGTCACAGGCCAGTTAAGTATTAAAGACCTGGCCTGCTGAGATTCATCAACGAATATATTATAATAGAAACTCCATTGTGTATTAAGAGACTTTCCCACCATTAATTCTGTCTAAAGAGCAAATGAGCACTGTTAACTAAAGACATGGGTATGATGCAAATACCCCGACCCGACATCCAGCACTAGTTCCTCAAGACTTTTAGTTTTAGTACCAATATTAGCAAATTTAAATTATGTATATGTACAAGTCTTTCATGTGTTTACTTGATTATATGTAATTCTATTGAAATTGATTCATATTGATTTAAACGTCCTGACCAGAAGAAAAACTTGGTTCAGGACAAAATAAATTTAAAAAATTGTAATTTCTAAATTTAAAACACAGTGTTAATTGACTTGATCATAGATATTAATATTAGTGTGTGTGTGTGTTTGTGTATTTAATTACCAGCACACCACATTTCATTACCCTAGACATTAGACGTAGCTATCAGACATGCTAGTCAGAATAAGTCTGATTGAGGTCGTAGGTGATAGTAGCAAGGTACTCTGTAAACTCACATAAACTGTTATCCCCAGGGACCTTCACAGCTGACCTCATTCAGTACACTAAATAAACATAACAACAACAATTAATAACATCAAAACCCACCACATATATTGGTAGGCTCGTCCCGGGATCTGAATGTTTCACATATATTGGGGTCTCCTGGTCCGGGAATTAAACTATTGGGGTAAAAATTTGTATAAATTTAACAGTGTCCCTAAAATTAAAAGATATTTATAAGAAATAATTAAGGTGGAGAGTAAAAGTTGATGAATCTTCACAGCCAGTAGTAATTAATTAAGTAGAGTGTCACTTTGTTAATTAGAGTTTGTAATCTATCTTAGAACATTATTAGAATTGTTATACATGATGGCAGATCTAGCCAAATTCAGATCGGCTGCTGTGCTGACTGCTAAAGAAATGAATATGGAGGGTCAGGCTTTGATCCAATATGTAACTTCAGAATGCGACAAGTATATTGAAAGGGAAGATAGGAGGTTAGCTGAAGAGAAGAGGTTACAAATTGAGGCTGACAAAGAACTTAAGAGGCTGCAGATTGAGGCTGACAAAGAGGCTAAGGCATTGGAGGCGGATAGGGTGGCTGAAATAAAGCGGCTCCAATTGGAAGAGAAGAAATTAGAAGCTGAAAGAGAGGAAAAGAGACAGGCTGCTGAAAGAGAGGAAAGGAGACAGGCTGCTGAGAGGGAAGCAGAAGATAAGAGATTACAAAGGGAGCACGAGTTATGACTAAGGGAGTTGGAATTTCAAGGCCATGCTCCTGAAAATGGTGCCAGCCCCTTTACCTCCGATGCCACTGCTAGTCAGGGAGCCTCAACCTCAGCTATGGGTTTTCATTTAGATCATTTTGTTGAGAAAGACGATGATATAGAAAGTTTTCTAAGTAGGTTTGAACTTTTGGCTACTACGTATGGGTTAGAGAGAGAAAGGTGGAGCCTAAAGTTATCTCAGGGGCTTAGGGGAACATCTTATGAAGTGTTTGCAAAAATGAATAGAGACGACCAAGACAATTATGACATGCTAAAGCAGGCTCTGTTATTAAGATATGAAAAGAATGGTGAATTTTATCGTAAGAAGTTTAGAAATGCCAAGCTTTTGTCTGGGGAGACATACCACCAATTCTCTGGCAGACTGGAAACCTATTTGGAGAAATGGACTGCTCTTTGGAAGACCCAAGATCTTAAAGAAATGATCATGATAGAGCAATTAAGAGAGTCCATGGCTCCAGACCTGAGAAAGTTTCTCATGGAACAAGGTGCAGAGAGGTTGGGTGAGGTATTGAATGTCGCTGAGAGGTATCAAGCAGCCCAGGCAGAGGTAGCTGGCTCTAAAAAGAAACATATAGAGAATTTTAAGGCCACACAGCACTTTCATAAATTTGATACCAAAGAACAAGGTAACAAAGGTAGGAATAATTGTGATAGGCCACGAAATGATTATCGTGATAGAAACTCACAGTTCAATGACCAAAAATATAATGATAGAAAACCTTTTAACCAAGGAAAGAGGTGGTGTAAATGGTGTAGGAAGGACAACCATAACACCGAAGTTTGTAAAAGGAAACCTTCTAACATTCTATAGGGCGCACTTCCGCATCACGATCGCAAGGATAAATCCCAGAGGGACGGTGAAAACCTGACCTCGCTACAAAGGAAGCGAGAAAATCAATCAGAGCAGGCATTGCGGTCGATAGAAACCAAGACTTAGTACTGTGGCAATGTCTAGTAGGTACTGAACCTGTAAGATTGTTGGCTAGGGAATCCGATCAACGAGATGTAGGATAGGCGCAGGGGTGTTAGGAATAAGGGGTGAACACTCAATCTTACATCTGTTTTAAAAAAATGTCGCCCAACGTCTTGACATCACCTACCAATGGTTTTTTTTCCCCCCCCCCAATGGAGATTATGCGATCTTACACCACAACAAATTATCGGTATACTAGCTAAGATCACGTCAACTGAAGTAGAGCTGGTCACGACAGTAGGTTACTAGATCCTAAGGTCATCTCAGGGCAAACTTTACACACAGGAGCTGAACATGGTAGGAAAAGATGATTAAGTGTACCATGAGGAAATCGTCAACACTAGCCATGCGCATAGCCAAGTCTGTTCACCTCGTTAATACAATGTCTGGCCCTAGTGGCGGACAGTGTCCCGATATTGAGAACCTTTGTAGAAGCACTGTTGCAGATTTCCATGACGCCAAACTACCCACATAGTCTTAAAAAATGTCTGGCAGGACCTAGTATTCGTGCTGCACGGGGCACAACTGAGGCCCTGGAAGGACACACAACATAGGCTAGACCGTAGACAAACTGGAATGGTGATCAAGCCCGCAATTCACACCGAGTCTTCACTCTGAATGTAGCAACGCGATGGCCACTATGCCACGATGTACAAAGAGAAGTTATTACCTCTTACATAAGTCTCCAACAATGACCTCGCGGAATTAATTCGAACTGGAAGGAAAAAAATTATAAGAGTCTGAGCACTAGATCTCTCAACTTATGAATGCTATACCTGGATTAAGAACTTCCACGAAACTGCTACTTATTTGGGATAGCTTTTTCGCAAGGTGTTCCATATGTGATGACACACTTCTGTTAAGTTATCGGATCCTCAAATACGGAGCTTTTGCCCAACTAATCACAAACTACTGACAGGATCCTATAAAAGGTCGTTACCACTATTAACCCTATTAAGTGAATCAGAGTGGAACGGCTGAGAATGCAGGATGAAACCTATTCATGGTCCGGAGTATATAACTAATGTGCAGAAACTGGGAGACTGACCACATACGTCTGAAAGCTTGGATGCCCTAAACGTGGCAAATGTAATGACAGTGTGAGACAAGAGCCATGAAACAAACATATGAGAGACATATTTCAATAACGTAAAGCGATGAAGTGCGCATGATAATATTATTCATGTAGAGACAAAGATACTAACCGAACGTATGAGAGGGTGGAGACTAACATGTAGCAAGTGTAGCAGAGTAATCCTCTAGATACGTCTCTTTTTAGAGTGCAGAGAGATATAATCTTCTAGTTGCAACGCTTTGAGGAATGAGCGGATACTTGTTTGAACTTTATGTGATAGAAATTTGATCTATTCCTATTCTCTAATTGAGAGAGTGACAAGTATTGATGAGAAGCGTTGGTGCGTTGAACGCTGTTTAAACTCAAATATGAGTAGTGTAATTTGTGTATTTCTGTATATCTCTCTCTCTATATGATCTGAATGTTGAAAAGGGGGGCAGTTCTAGGTCTTGCAATAGTGTTTATCGGTATTTGGTGTTCAGGATACAGCCGAATGTACTATCGTACAGAGTGATTTTCTTTTGTCGGGACTATAGTGTGGTGATTGTGTGTAGTCTCAATTAAGAAGACATTATACACATATTTGGTGGCTATTGTTACCGTGTAGAGTCGAAGTCCCATTGGTTACTGAGTGACTAAACTTGGTCATAGCATTACGTAGTACTAGAAGACTAATATTGGAGGAAAAGTAGGAGAGTTTGGGTCAGACAGATTAGTTCTAGATGATGACGATTTTGGTTTTGAAACTGCATGTGGTAAGGTAGGTCATTAGGAGATGATGAGGAGGAATAGATAGGTAGCTGCCTTAGGATACGCGTTGACATTATTGTGTAATTGAACGATTAGTGAGCTGGGTAGGCTATCAATGAGGACATATTAGTTGGACTGAGCCTATGTTGTGAGAGCAGTCTTAATATAACCAGTGTTCTGTAAGATATAGTGTAGGCCATATGGGAGATATTAGGAGCAGATGCTAGGTCCGTGAGGTAGAGCAGGACAATGAGATGTGATGCTAAATGAAGGGTCTATTAGACATAGAGGTACACTGACGGATGAGTAGAGATCATGTATGTGATGCGACGAGGAGTGGTACAGACGAGTAAGGATGGACGTTGTGAGGTATTACGTAGAGTGATTATGATGCTGTCAAGTGTGAGTAGTCAGTGTCTGATTATGTATCTAAATGGATTAGTTGATAGTAGTGTTAGGATTATGAAATACAAGGGAGATGACCCTAGTGTAAATAGCTATGATAATGTCTGAACAGAGTGAGTGTTATGCCATAAAGGCGTATGATTAAGTAGGATCGGTATTTAGGGAGTTGTGATAATAGAGGATGTTTTATATGAGATTCTGGTATTTGAGTGTTATGGTTGTAGTAAATAAATGAGGTAAGTGTGAGTGTCAGATTTATGCGTCATCGAGTGTCTAGTGTATGAGAACGAGTGTAACTAGGATACGTGATATAGAACCAGTCGGTGCATGACACACATGAGGCTATTTATGAATGGCGGGACACATAGTGAGTCTTAGTGTAACGAAGAGTGGGAGAGTACACGAACTTAAGGTTTGCAGTGTTAGCATTGGACGTACCCGCATATGCACGCGGCATCAGAGAACACTGGAGCTAACAGTGAGTATAGCAGACACAGAATATAAGGATTAAGGGTAAGCCCTGGATTTGAGTGGTGATAGAGGGACCCGATGCAGGACTAGGAGTGGCGATGGACCAGACATTGGGTTAAGAGGTGGTACTAATAACAGTTTTCTAAGAATTAGAAAGACGTGACTCACGTATGGGATGTGTCAGAGGCCTTAAGGATGTATGATAATAAGATGGTTTTGACACACCATTGTGTTGATCATCGATAGGCATTGGATGACTACTGGGAACTGGCAGTAGCAAACAATAATGTCTTACTGCCAGTATGATGTGGCAAGGTCACATATAAAGGTTCACTACACAGATAGATGTAACTATGGTATAATAGAGAGTTGTAGTGAGAGATGTACAAAAAGTAGGTACTAGATTAGATGACATATACCAGGTGTCACCTGTTGGATAGAAGCAATCTGGAGGTGACAGGATACAGAGAGTAGAGGTGTTTGCATGGGTATGAACTGAATATGCGACCTGTAAGAGCTGATCGTTACGAGGTATATTTGACATACATGTTGAGTATGATACATGTCACATGACATATGTAGTGACAGTGATCTGAGACCCATAGTATGCAGAACGTAATGGTGGATTCTTAGGAGTGAGTCCTGTACACCAGACTGATGATTATGTATTTAGCGTATATTTAGACTAGTGTCAGTCCACGTTGATTTATGTGGAGTGAACGACACAGTATTGAGGGTTAAGAGTACAACCCTGGTAGTCGGAGATATATATCTAGAGTATATTTTGCTCTGGATGTATTTATGTGTAAGAGATATAAAGGTTGATGAGGGACTACAACATGCATTCTGTAATGATTGAGTTGCTATGTTCGGTTCCGTATTTTGTAGTGCTAGAGTGGAAATGGTTTGGGAAACGTGTGATGATAGGGTGATTTAGGTGGTTGAGGGTTGTAATAATCTATGCGTGATTAATTGAAAGAGTTATCGAGAGCCCTAGGTCAGTACCAGTGTTAAAATGGTTTGGTGTATGGATTGATAAGGCAGTTTGAGGGAACATAGATTGTTGATGCAGTAATGGGCATGTAGGTGTGTGTTTGCTAGTATACAGCGTGTGCGTGGGAGTTTGTGGGAGCAAATTGTTGATTACCTTTAGATTTGAAACCTATGTTTATAGATGGATTGCCATGTTTTAGAAACAGATTAGGCGTCAATGATACTGTTGTTGTACAGGTAAGATCTTAGATACCAATTTGGCGCTATTAACTGAAGTAGCTGGTTTGGAAAGCGGTGGTAGGCGGTTCTGAGGAGGGATTTTAGGTGAGGAAGCTTGTGGGGACAGCAGTATGTCTAGCACCACGGTAGTTAGCTCAAAAATATGAAGTGACATATATGGTTGCCTGTTCGGGAACAATCACAAGATGTTTCCTGGAGATAAGTTGTGCGGGAGCTGGGGTTGACACATAACGGTATTAACTTGCAGGGAGTACATAACTGAATGTACCCCTGTATCACCAAGAATTTCTAGTTGATGATATCTTTAGGTCGATACAGATAAGAGCATCGCATGAGATAGACCACGTTAACACAAAGTAGATGAGGCAATATTGACGTATCACTGGCAAGAGTAAGTGCAAACTAGTGGACTGTAGCTGATTAGACCAACAAAAATTTATCACTACAATTTAACCAAGAGTATTCTAATGCCTTGGGATCAAACTCCTCGTGACTGATCACTCGCTAAATGATGACAACTCCTAACCCCAAGAGTCGTATGGATCAGTATTGCATGAGAGTCACGAATATCCTAGGACGCAGAAAAAAGTCGTAGCATATGGCATTCGCGTCGTTTGTAATGGTGTTATTACATACCTAGGAAAACTTACACTATGCAAGTCTGCGATATGACACTCTGAATAATGTGCCTGCATTATGACTCTCAGGAGATTTGACTCTGGATGAGACGATCCAAGTTTATAGAGTCCGTCAGAGAGAGGCGCAGTGTGAGGTTGGCATCAGTAAGTTGTCTATAGGAATACTAGACTTCAGTTGCTTACCTTAAGCAATACCCAATGTCCATGCACTGATCTTGACTCAGGAATGGATGTTGGAAACTGAGAACCTGACGCAAGCCATCATTGTACCTGGGTGGGGTACGTTTAGCGTTAATCTGGGCGATAAAAAAGTTCAAAATCTATCTATATGGGAGAACATTCGTGGTTCAAACGGATCATCAGCCTCTCGTATTCTTATCATAGGCCAAGCATGAAAATGCCAGATTATAATGATGGTCGTTATTATTACAGCCATATCAATTTACCATTGAATATATTCCGGGGTCACAGAACGTCGGTGCAGATTTCCTCAGTAGGCACCCCTGTGATCAAATTTAGAGTATTCAGCAGGCGTAAAGAGTTAATTTTATCTATGTGTATCACTGGTTTTGGAACTTGCATTAGTGCATGTTCTCAAGTGGGGAGATGTGTGGTGGAATACAATGATACAGCGATAAAATCCTCCATTATAAATATAAAAGTTAAAATAAAATGTAGGGATAAAATATAGTTAAGTTACGCTGCGGCTTTTTCGCCCACGCCACAGGCGCGTTGATTGTGGTAGACCGTGCCATCGTTTCTAGTGCCACTGGAAAAAAAAAACTAATTATAACATGAGGACCCGAAAGGCCTATTCGTTTAGACGGGGTAAGAAAAGGAGGAAAGAAAAAAATGATGCCGTCTGCACGCGTTTGAATCTAAGCCTAACATACGCGCGAACTTGTAGTTAGTGTTTGAAATACGATGTAAAGTAATAACATGTAGCCACTTGGGTCACGAAAACCTTAATAGGTTTAGAATCACAAAAGTTAGCTAGTTTAAGAGCTTATCTTTTCCTGATAAATAATATGCTTTCAAATAAAAGGACGGACAGATAACATGGAAGTTATTGACAAAAGACTGATTTGTTCAGTAGCAAACTAGCAAACAGATGTTAGCTTTGCATTCACTAAAGTTACATTTGACGCGTCCTTGACACGAAGGCAGAAAAAAAGTACATGTAAACAAGGGGGAGACAAGGAGGATAGAATCTAAAATTATCTTCGCAGTAGAAATCTAAGAAGGGAATGAGAGAAAATTTGAATATTTTGTTTTAGTGTTAGGCCAAAAACCAAGTCCATTTTTGGGAAAAGACAAGTTCGGACAGACCGACCGACAGAAATACACTACACATTGGACCAAATTTGGACCTTAGTGTAAAATTTTAAATTTAAAAAAGATTGGCTTTCCAATTTGATTGGTCAGCATAGTTAAGATTATAGGAAAATGTGCCGGCTCGTGGCCATTTTTGTTGAAGACTGTCCATACAAGCAGATCGTTGAGGCTAAGAAGTTTGTCGTCCATTGAATATATGTGCTAGTAGTAGTGGGACGCCCTAGTCTAGCCAGCAGCTCAGCTGAGTTTGTGCTTTTTCAACGTACCTGTGTGTTTTCATTTTGAATTGTGGTAAGGAAGAAATTATTAACCTTTATATTTAACAATTATGAGTGATTGATACTGCCATATAATGAAAAAAATGATTACGACAAGTGAGTACTTATTCTAGGTCCCCAAAGTGAGGAGTGGGCCTAAGGAACTACTTTCTTCAATCGTCACAGGCCAGTTAAGTATTAAAGACCTGGCCTGCTGAGATTCATCAACGAATATATTATAATAGAAACTCCATTGTGTATTAAGAGACTTTCCCACCATTAATTCTGTCTAAAGAGCAAATGAGCACTGTTAACTAAAGACATGGGTATGATGCTAATACCCCGACCCGACATCCAGCACTAGTTCCTCAAGACTTTTAGTTTTAGTACCAATATTAGCAAATTTAAATTATGTATATGTACAAGTCTTTCATGTGTTTACTTGATTATATGTAATTCTATTGAAATTGATTCATATTGATTTAAACGTCCTGACCAGAAGAAAAACTTGGTTCAGGACAAAATAAATTAAAAAAATTGTAATTTCTAAATTTAAAACACAGTGTTAATTGACTTGATCATAGATATTAATATTAGTGTGTGTGTGTTTGTGTATTTAATTACCAGCACACCACATTTCATTACCCTAGACATTAGACGTAGCTATCAGACATGCTAGTCAGAATAAGTCTGATTGAGGTCGTAGGTGATAATAGCAAGGTACTCTGTAAACTCACATAAACTGTTATCCCCAGGGACCTTCACAGCTGACCTCATTCAGTACACTAAATAAACATAACAACAACAATTAATAACATCAAAACCCACCACAACTGCCTAGCTACCATTACACATACATACGAAGGGCGTTCAGAAAGTAATGCACCACATCGTTTTTCTCAGCTAATAATGAAGATAGAAGCATGAAATTTTGCACACTTCAAATATGGCATGTGCAAATTGTGTGCACCAAATTGCACTGCAACCGGCCAAATAATACGGCTGCCCTAAACCGTTGAAATGGAGAGTGTTAGCAACTTGCGTTATGAACAGCGAATTGTGATAGAATTTCTCGTTGCAGAGAAGGAAACTGTTGTGAATATTCACAAGCGTCTATGTGATGTGTATGGAAGTTTTGCAGTCGACAGGAGTACAATCAGTCGCTGGGTTCAGAAAATCAAAGAATCAGGAAGTGGAGATACGGAGCTGCTTGATCGGCCGCGCTGTGGACGTCCTGCCACAGCCACCAACGCAGAAATGTTGAAATGCGCTGAGGGCATTATTCTTACTGATAGGCGAATCACTACTCAACAATTGGCCTTACAGCTGTCAGTCAGCATTGGTAGTGCAAATGCAATTATAAAAACTCTCGGATTTTCTAAGGTTTGCGCAAGATGGGTTCCTCGAAGTCTCACAAATGACCACTGATTGCAAAGGAAAGCAATTTCTTCTGAATTGTTGGAGCGTTTCAATGCTGATTGAGAGAACTTTTTGGCTAAGATCGTTACAGGTGACGAAACCTGGGCACATCATTTTGAACCTGAGACAAAAAGACAGTCAATGGAGTGGCATCATCCGCAATCACCAAGAAGAAAGAAATTCAAGACAATCCCTTCAGCTAGAAAGGTCATGATCACTGTCTTTTGGGACATTGAAGGTGTGATTCTTGTGGACGTTATGCCAAGAGGAGAGACAATCAATTCGCAAGATTACATTAAGACATTGAAAAAACTCAATCAACGTTTTCGCAGAGTCCGGCTGCACAAGAATCCAGCAGACCTGCTTCTCCTTCACGACAATGCGCGCCCTCACACAAGTCTGGCAACACGGGAAGCAATCACCAAATTGGGTTGGACTGTACTACCCCATCCACCCTATAGTCCCGATTTGGCACCCTCTGATTTTCATCTATTTGGTCCACTTAAAGATGCACTCCGTGGGACAAGGTTTGAAGATGATGAAAGAGTGATTCATGCAGCGAAGAAATGGCTACATGATCAAGACAAAATCTGGTACGGGCTAGGAATACATGCACTGGTTTCGCGCTGGCATAAAGCCGTACAAGTTGATGGGGATTATGTTGAATAATACCGATGTTTACATGACATATCCATGTATATTGTGTATAAATTTCATGCTTTTTTAATAAAGAACTCCTGAGAAAAACGATGCGGTGCATTACTTTCTAAACGCCCCTCGTACAATTCTACAAGTCGCGATTAAGAGAGAAAATAATATTTCTAATAAGTAAGGCGAAGCAGAGGGTGAAACAGAATCAAAGCGAAAGAGAGACAGGCAGGCAGACAGACAGACAGACAGAGAGAGAGAGAGAGAGAGAGAGAGAGAGAGAGAGAGAGAGAGAGAGAGAAAGAGAGAGAAGAGAGAGTAAAACGAAAAGCAAGCTGATTCCTTCAAAATCCGTCTTATGTCGTCTGGTGAACTTTCGCTAACACCTCGAAATTAGTGATTTTGTCACTGCGGTACTTGCATAGTCAGGGACCTGTTGGTAGACTAGCAGGAAAATCCCTTGAGGCCATACGGATGTGATTTTACAGAAGAATATTAAAATTATCGCGTGAAGAGAGTAATGAGAATGTCCTGAAAAAAAAAACCATTGCGCAAAAGAAGCTTAATTAATACTGATATTAGACGGAAGCACTCCACGTGACAAACAAAGCTTTAAAGTTGATTTATCAGCTATTAGGCGAGATCAGGTCATCATTTTCCGGCTACGCGCTGGACACAACAGATTGAGGTACAATCTATACCAAAAGTACAGGATTGGTACCAACAGATTTCTGCAACTTTGGCACCAGCCCCATGACAGCCAAACATCTGCTGCAGTCCTGTCCAACATACATCAACGAACGGAGTAGCATATGGCAACAACCCACATCTCTCCACGAAAAACTATTTGGAGATGTCAGAAACCTTGAGCTGACTACTGCCTTTTTAGAGTCATTAATATGGAAGTCTGTGCAAACGAAGAAGAAGAAAAAGCTGATTTTCCCCCTAAAAAATTTGCATTTCAGAAAGACTGTTTTAAACAAGTATAACTAGTCCTGTCATTCAGCCAGTTCGCACGGGTTCGTCCGAACCGGCTGATAAAATCTTCCAAGTTCACATAACCGTTTAAAAAAAAAATTAATTTATTAAAATTACAAAATGAAGCTAATAAAACGAGGTAAAACATGACTTTATAACATAAAATTGGTCAATTCACAAAATTCTATCTTGTGTCCCAGTAAATATGATGGGAACGACATTGCTACAGATAAAAGAAATACTGTCCTCGTCGTAAACATTTCACAAGTCATGACACTGAAGCCAATAGGAAAGCCTCTTGCTGAATACAAATTAACACTATTTGTGAAGTCTTTGTTACGTCTTGGGCATCATGCAACTGTCGACAACCCAGTCCAGAAAAGAGGGGACACCAATTATTAATTCACAGCATCAATTACCCTTTTGGCCTCTTCTTGATTTTATCAACGGCCGGCTAGTTTTGAAAATACATGTAATTCTTTATAAACATATTGCGCATGCATCGTTATTTTTCATTCACTCACGTATCCTTAACGATTGCTTGTTAGAGAATGACACTACTGTCAACAAGGCTAATATTGCTGGAATTTGGCATCAAACGTGAAACTAGCAGGAATTATGTATGACAGGGCGGGTTCATCTCATCTCATCTCAACCCATAACCCGTCATGGGTCGTAGGGGTGTCATGGTGGAAGCATCAGCAGACAGGGTCCTCCACTGCTCTCTATTCTCAGCAATGCGTACAAGTGTGGAGAAACCGTGTCCTGCCCATTCTTTGATGTTATCAGCCCAGGATTTTCTTTGCCTTCCTCTTCTCCGTTTACCTTCGACTGTTCCCTGGAGGATCGTTTTCGAAAGGGAGTCATGACGAGTTACATGCCCAAACCAGGCAAGCTTTCGACGTTTCACTATTGACAAAAGTGGTTCTTGATGGCCTGCATAGGTGTTTATCTTCTCTCTAACATAGACATTTGTTTTGTGCTCTTTATAGCAAATGCGCAAAATTCTTCTATAACATTTATGCTCGAAAGCCTGAATCCTTCGCTCCGTATCTGCAGTGAGTGTCCAGCCCTCACACCCATACAAGAGAATAGATAATACAAGTGATTTGTATAATTTGATCTTCACAGGAAAACTGATGTTACTTTTCCAGATCACATTCAACCTTGTCATGGCAGCTGAGGCCATCTCAAGTCTTGTCTTGATTTCTTTATTTGATCTTCCATCACTACATATAGTGGACCCGAGATATTTAAAGGTGTTAACTTCTTCTAACGTTTGCCCATTTAACGTAATGTTGGTCGGAACATGTTTCTTATGGCTATTCACCAATATCTTGCTTTTTTCTATATTAATTTCCATCCCATATGTTCTTGTTACTTTCTCCAGTCTAGAGGTAAGGTCTTGAAGTTCTGATTCTGTTCCAGCTATCAGATCAATATCATCAGCAAAACGTAGATTACACAGAGGTCGGCCTCCAATCGATATGGTTGATTTATAATCGTAGAGAGCCTCCTGCATAATATGTTCTAGATAAATGTTAAAGAGCACTGGTGACAGGATACATCCCTGGCGAACTCCTACAGTTGTTTTGAAAAATTCTCCAATGTCATTGCTTGCAAAAACAGCACTGCTTGCGTCCTTGTATAGTGCTTCAATGATATCTATGATGTTGGTATCAAAATTGAATTTTCTCATTATTTGCCAACAGGGCGGGTTAGGCGTGAATATATCCAACGCGCTTACAGGAACAATCAGCATTAATACTCGTTGACACTTGCCGAGGGAGAATGCGCACTAGTGAGTCTGCCCAGAGTGTAATGATGTAGAAACTGAACCTCATTAACAATAGCAATCATTTATCCATAATTACAAAAAGGCATGCAGATAATCATTGCGGACAGACGCTGGAAATGGATTGGCCATGTCCTTAGAAGGGACCCTGACACAATCACACGAACTGCTATGCTATGGACCCCAGAAGGACGACGAAAGAGAGGCAGACCAAAGACACCCTGGCAGAGAACAGTGGAGGCTGAGATGCAAAGCATGAACCAGAGTTGGGGCAAGGCACGAAGGATGGCCAACGACCGAGAAAATGGGAACAGTTTGTTGCTGCCTTACAAGACGCCACTAGTCGTGATAGTCACTGACTGCTTTATCTGTCAGGGGGTGATAGATTGTTTGACACACATAAGAGGATAGACATACAAGCCAGTAAGCTGTTTGTGATAGATTGTTTGACAAATATAAGAGGATAGACATACTAGTCAGTAAAATGTTTGTGATAGATTGTTGACAAATATAAGAGGTTAGATGTGACCAGCGACTAAACTGTTTGTGATAGATTGTTTGACATATATGTTACGAGTCACTAAGATGTTTATGACAGATTGTTTGACATAGATGTGACCAGCGACTAAAATGTTTGTGACAGATTGTTTGACAAATATAAGAGGTTAGATGTGACCAATCACTAAGCTGTTTGTGACAGAGAGTTTGACAAATCTAAGACGATAGACATACTAGCCAGTAAACTGTTTGTGACAGATTCTTTGACAAATATAAGAGGTTAAATGTGACCAGTCACTAAGCTGTTTGTGATACATTGTTTGACATAGATGTGACCAGTCATTAAGCTGTTTGTGACAGATTGTTTGACAAAGATGTGACCAGTCACTACGCTGTTTGTGACAGATTGTTTGACATAGATGGGACCAATCATTAAGCTGTTTGCGATAGGTTGTTTGACGTACATGTGACCAGTCACTAAGCTGTTTGTGATAGATTGTTTGACATAGGTGTGACCAGTCATTAAGCTGGTTGTGACAGATTGTTTGACACAGATGTGACCAATCACTAAGCTGTTTGTGACATATTGTTTGATATAGATGTGACCAGTCACTAAGCTGTTTGTGATAGACTGTTTGATATAGATATGACCAGTCAGTGAACTGATTATTAAAGAAGTCATCAGATCTGTCACATAATACTGATAAAGTATCCAATCACAAAAATGGCTACATTTGTTTGAAATGATGGCTGAGCCAGTATATGACCTCAGTTAGGTCGTGTTGACTGACCCCATTTCATTGTTAAAAGCTTTACAATATACATGTTTAATAAAATACACTTTAAATGCATTGGAATATATTGAAAATAAAAGAAATCAAGTCCAAAACGCAAACAAGAATCTTCAATTCAATGTCAAGTCAGTCCTATTGTATGGCTGTGAAACATGGAGAACTACGAAAACAACAACCAGAATCACAGACTATCACAGATGTGCGCTTGCCTGGATTAGAAGGATTGAAATGCTACGAGAAGATTCCTAATATGGAACAGATGACAAAAACCAGACAAGTACCAGACAAGAACCAGACAAGTACCAGACAAGAACCAGACAAGTACCAGTGGAACAAAAGATGAGAAGCAGCCACTGGCGGTGCATAGAATACACATTAAGGTAACCTGCAGATAGCATTACAAGGCAGCCTTTATTGTGAAGTAGTGGGAGACCAAAGAACACATGGAGAAGAGAACTGGGGAAAGAAATGAAAGGGACTGAGAAGACAATGAAACATCCTGGAGCTGATGGCACGTGACAGGAGGTTTTGTTTGTAAGGACCATCTTCACTGCACACGGACAACTCCATCAGTGCTCCGATCTCCTCCCATTGAACTGGCACTTGTCTGATTCTTGTCATCAGTTCCACATTGGTAACCTTGTCATACCATTTTAATCCTTCTATTCTCTACGCAAGCACCCATTTATGAAAGTCTGTAGCTGTTTGGTTCTTGTTTTTGTTGTTCTCCATGTCTCAGAGCCATACAACAGGACTGACTTGTCATTTGAGTTGAAGATTCTTATTTTCGTGTTGGATCCAATTTCTCTTGATCTCTGAAAACATTTCCATCAGTTATATTCCGTGTACTGGGAGCGAACCCGGGACCTTTAGAATTAGAGGCGGACCCCATACCTCGTAACCAACTACGACCCCCATATGGGAAATTTTTATTGAAAGCGTATGTCCCTTGGGAAGCTGAAGGGTGATGATGATAAACAATAAAACACACAACATGATACTTGACGTCATCAAACTGGTTTGGTTTGGTTTGGTTTGGTTTGGTTTGGTTCATCTTTATTGAACATCAGTGCTCCGATCTCCTCCCTTCGATCACACACGGATATTTTATAAAATATAGCAGGACAAGGTAATAGAGAAGTCAGAAAATCAATACATGACAGATTTAAAAAAAAAAGCTCAACTTTATACTGTCATATGTTTAATCAAAATGTGGTAATCTGGAACAGTCGGAGATAAGCCGCTCATCACTGTAATGCTTTGCTGCAATCTTCCGCTTGAGGCAATGCGTTGGCGAGCTATTACTTCGCCGGGTTTTATAAAGGCCGGATCTTAATTTCGAAATAATAGTTATTTTCAGCCGGGAGATCAAATAACCCCAGCCACGTTGTTTGAAAACTCCTTTATTTAGACTGTCTACAAAATACTACAATGAAAGATCCTAGCTGTCCAAGGAAATATGTTTTGGCGTGTTTTGCCTATTTCTTTATGTGTAACAAACAATATATGACAAAGAGTTGACTAGCTACTAACATCTATGTTCTTATGTTTGTCAAACAATCTATCAAATACAGGTCATATATATCATCTTACGTGTATTACACAATGTAAAAAATACAGGTCACTCATAGGTCATATATATCATCTTACGTGTATTAAACAATCTATGGCAAGTAGTTCACTGGTCATTAAAATCTAGGGGGTGACTGAAAAGTAATCCATTTCCTTTAGGAATTTTATGAGAAAATAGAAGCTGGAATATATCGTGACAGCAGGAAAGATGGAATATATCGTGACAGCAGGAAAGATGGAATATATCGTGACAGCAGGAAAGATGGAATATATCGTGACAGCAGGAAAGATGGAATATATCGTGACAGCAGGAAAGATGGAATATATCGTGACAGCAGGAAAGATGGAATATATCGTGACAGCAGGAAAGATGGAATATATCGTGACAGCAGGAAAGATTCAAGGAAAAAGAGACAGAGAGAAGTCATTGGACAGGGTGACACCACGGCACGGAATGAAGTCGACAACAAAATCACTACATATTATAGTAAAGAAGAAGTTATGGACAGATATGATCCCCTATACCAGCTGAGCATTTTAAAATATGCACATCCTTACTCGCTACCTTTGCCTTCCTTAATTCAAGAGCAGAGTAAGGCACCCATTTACATCTAGGTAGACTGCAGCGTGACGGACCGGATTTAGAGCACGGTAGATTTGCCTCGAGACTCGAGCGCTCTAGCCACTCTGCCAATTAATGCTATCAAATTAACTGAAGCAATTCATAAAACACATGAGCAAGTAAACAGTCAAAACATGAAGGGACATAATTATGTTACGTTCTGTCTGCTGCATGCGCTGATGACAGTACTAATTCTCATGTGGTTTTTTCATTTCTATCAATTCTATGTCAACTTGATTTGATCTTTGTAGTTAAACTTATAATGTCTTATGGTCAATGTATTCTTCTTCTTCTTCTTCGTCTTCCAGTTTTATGCCTGTTGGCGCAGGCGATCATGTCTCTCCACAACTTCCTGGCTCCAGTACTATTTATCAATTCTGTTGTTGACGTCTTTCCATGCCACGATGTTAAACTGTCTAGTTGCTTCTCTCATTGTGCCATTTATCTCTATTTTTTCCTTCTATCTTTCCTGTTGTCATGATATACTCCAGATTCCATCTTCTTATAACATGTCGAAAGAAAGGGGATTGCTTCTTTTTAACATGAACTTCTTTTGCGCATTGACCATTTTCAAGACACCCTTAGTACTCTTTTTTAGCTGATCGGTATTTTTAACAATCAGGAGCAGGAGCTTGTCCGTGACTCATTTCTATTGGTCAGGATTGATTCTATTTAGCACCGAAGAACTCTCATCCTTACTTCCATTGACAAAAGAGGTGTTGCATAAAATACTTTTTATTTAATAGAATGCTGCTTTTGGTCAATGTACCATGACTAAATTGAATGGCATGCCTGCTCTTTTAAATGGTGTTTAATTTAGCTTCTAAGGTGCATAGCACCCTTTCCATATTTTTCCGAAAAGGTGGTGGGATTTTTTTTATTGTTGGTTACAGATATTACAGTAAGATAATTAGTATAGAGGGAATTATAAATGTAATATGGGCACTATAATAGTTAGGACAAAAAGTGATTAGACGTAGCACATCATTTGATAACTTAACTTTACGTGTAATAAACTCATTTGTTTTGAATATTAAAGAATTTTTTTACATCCATTATCAGTGATGACAGCAACATGGAAGCTGGATACTCCAACAAAGTACATCAAGAACACATGGCTCTCTCAGCCCAATACATGAGAGATAAAACAATAAGATAAGTAGGTCTAAAACAGAAGCAATGAATATCAGCACACATGGCTCTCTCAGCCCAATACATGAGAGATAAAACAATAAGATAAGTAGGTCTAAAACAGAAGCAATGAATATCAGAACCCACAAAAAAGAAGCTTCACCCGATATTCATGTCAATAATAAGTAGGGGATATGTTAACCGATCAAAATGTTCAAACAACTAGTAATGATGATCACAGAAGATAGCAGGACTGACATGGAAATAGTAACAATATGTCAAGGTTAACTGGCTCAACAAATAACTTCATCGCTTCAGTGTTTAGACATCTCCATGGAAACAAATTAACAGCTGATAAAGATCATACGAGTATTTATATTGACTCTTTGTTGTCAGTGTCAAACATGGCCGCTACCTAAAGCACAGGCGAGGAATATTCACTAAAGAAGAGATGTGTTTGTGAAAAACTGGATGCCAACAAGTACAACCAAAAAGCTACAGACTTTTATAAACAGGGGCTTGCGTAGAATAGAAGGACTGAAATGGTATGACAAAGTCACAAATGTGGAATTGATGATAAGAACCAGACAAGTGCCAGTGGAACAAGAGTTGAGAAGAAGACGCTGGTGATGGATAGGACACACATTGAGGAAACCTGTTGATAGCATTACAAGGCAGTCCTTGTTCTGGAATGCACAGGGAAAGAGAGGCAGAGGTAGACCAAAAAACACAAGGAGAAGAGAACTGGATACAGAGGTGAAAATGATGAGGAAAACATGGAAAGAACTTGAGCGGATGGCACGGGACAGGAAGACTTGGCATGTGTTTGTTGAAGGCCTATGCTCCTCGGGGAGCTAAAGGGTATTGATTGATTGAACAAGTACATGCATACAAATAAAATCCAGAGAGAGGCTATTGCTTTAGGAAAATATGACCCAAAAAAAACGCCGTAACAGGTATAATTAGTTTTTTGTTTTTTTTAAATACAGTCTTCTTCTTCTTCTTCTCCTCCTTCGTCCACCCTCAGACGTCTACTTCAATATTTTCAAAGCAAGCAGTGGTCAGCTTGAGGCTATTTGTATCTCCATAGAGCTTGTCCAGGAATGGTTTTGGTGTTGGCCATATGTGCTTTCTATGTTGCTCATAAGTTGGGCACCTTTGAAGCAGATGTTCAGTAGGCATTTTATCGGTGCCAGAGTTGCACCCAAAGCTACCTCAGACTGGCACAAGCATAACTTTCGAAGAGGCAAAGAGTTTTATCAGAACCATACAGAAACAAAATGGGATGCAGAACCTCCAGGACACACATACAATGATGTATATTACCTGCGCAGCAGAAGAGAACAAATGAAAATTTTCAGACTCTGCACAGACCACAACAGATTGGGATATCATCTATTCAATAAACTAAAGAAAATACAGTCCAACAATGGCCATTCCAAGGTTTTAGACTATTTACTCCTAAAATCGTTGCTTTTTGAAATCAAAACAAGTATATAACAAACGACAAGTTTTGATGTCTTACAGTGTAATCCCTCTGTATATTTATTTTCTAACTAGCAATAACCCGTCAACATTGACAGGTTATTAATTATAGTGTGTTGTATTACAGACGGTACCATCACTACTGTGGTCATTTCATTGCAGACGACCGTCAATAGATATTTGTGGTGAAAATTATATGGATGTATTAAATATGAAGACATGGAGTAACTTTACTTAAATGACATGTGGAGCAGTGATAATTATCTAATGGACCGTAAATTGACTAAATAACTAACATTTCTTTTAAGACAACATGTCTCGTAATTGTTCGTGCATCTTTTAAAATCTTGCCCTGGTCGACTTACTGCCTCTGAGAAGCCATGGTCGACTAACTGCCTCTGAGAACAACGTTTGAAGTTTGACCAAACTCCAGTTCATGTACTGTTTATCAATTGTGTTGTTGGCTTCTTTCCATAATCAAACTGTTCATGCACACCTTCATTTATGCACTTTTTCTATTTTCGGGAGAGTACATATAAGGGGAAACAATACAATTATTGTCTAACTTTCAACCACAATTGCACCCCCTTAGCTGTGGTTGAAAGTTAATGTACTCTCTCGAAAATAGAAAAAGTGCGCAAATGACGGTGTGGAAAATGTGACTAACTGACCGACCGACCGACCGAAGTACTTACGGCGGGAATTATGGTATTGGATTGTAATGTAATGAAACGTACAACGAACACTTCCTGCCAACTTTCTTGGGAAAATACGGAAAATGTGCTCATTGCACCTTGAAAATTACGTTGCATAACCACTGAAAGAATACGCAGACACTAGTTTCGCGGAGGAAAATGTGTATTTGCTTTCCTACATATTACAGATTTCCTTGCAAAATTATCGCTAGTATGTATGAATATTTATTTCTATCTTTGATGAATATATAACAGTAGAGAATGAATGAAGTTCACGAAAATGTGTAGACAAACGGATTTCTATAATACATTATAAATTGCTGCAGGTAAGAAATTGTCACAAATAATAGTTCAGGACAGTGCTTCTGAACTTTTTAGAGATGGTGCGCCCATTTACAGCATCTTAAGAAGGCTCACATCCCTTTATCGTCGCAAAATATGATAGAAATTCAAAAAAGAGATACAAGTATGTTTTGAGAAATATTATTTACAAAATGTGATTGAGGTTCGGTATATAATTCACGTTGTCAATGTTCTATTTTGTACAAACACATTTGAATTCTGTGTATTATATAGTGTTTATGATGGATTCGTCTTCAAAAACATCTCTCGCACCCCCCACAAAGGTGGGTCTTGCACTCCCAGAGGGTGCATGCACCACTGGTGAATGAATCTCTAGTTAAGGACGTTGAAAGGTATTTGAGGGGATCATATGTCCCATTTCACCGAAATATTATTGATACTTCGGCAAGTTTAGTAGCCCAAGTCCACGCACCGTGAAATAATTATTCCGAGACGAAGTATTAAAAGGTGTATTTTCAATGTTTTTGTGTATTTGTTATATTTTATTATACTTTCACTAGAAAGATCCAGTTAAGGTGAAGCAAAATGCAAAGGAATAAAAAAAACCACAGGGGTAGAGAGACGTCATCAGGACATGATAACAGAACCAGCAACAGATAATTATTTCTCATCAGTTTATCGGGTTCGGAGAGGTCGGAGTGGCTGAGAGGTATGACGCCCGCCTCTAATTCTAAAGGCACCGGGTTTGCTCGCAGCACAGGGAGTTTAATTCATAGAATTTTTTTTTCTTTCAGAACCACTGGTTCATTATGATGTCATACCCCCCCCCCCCCCCCCTATCTCATGGGTAGTGAGATCGCATGCCTAGCGTTCTCAGATAAGGGCGAAAAAATAGGAAGTGCCGTGTGCAAGTTGCGCACGTTAAAAATCCCTCGGCAGTTGGAAATCGTAAAGAGTAGGCCATACGGTCGTTGCCATGGCAAAATTTAAAATTAGGAAACCTACCCACCACAAAAATATTTATAGAACGTATGATTCCTATATACACACATTGGGAACCTCGCCAGTGCAACGGAGTTCGTGCACTGGGCTGAGATCCTCCTTGTGTGATCTAATTATAGAGCGGATACATAGTTATTCGTGTCTATCTGTTCTATTTCTAGTGGTTAGATATCTTGTTCTTCAGCGTATAGTTATTTATGTCCATTTGTTCAAGATGTCTATTTGTCCTTTTGATAGATACGTGTTTGTTCGAAGTCTAGTTTTTTTTTAAATATGTATTAGTTCGAAATCTAGTAGTTCGATGTCTATTTGTCTGATATACATTTGCTTGCAGGCAACTTGTTCGATGTTTAATTGTTCATGTCTATTTTTTCGATGTCTGTTTGCTCGATATGTATTCATGTATTCATTCGATGTCCATTTGTTCGGTGTCCATTTGCTCGACGTCTATTTGTTCATGTCCTTTGTTCGATGTCCATTTGTTCATGTCCATTTGTTCAATGTCTATCTGTTCGTTGTCTATTTGTTCATGTCCATTTGTCCGATGTTCATTTGTTTGATGTCCATTTGTTCATGTCTATTTGTTCGATGTCCATTTGTTCAACGTCTATTTATTCGATGTCTATTTCTTGATGTCCATTTGTTCAATGTCCATTTGTTCGATGTCCATTTGTCCGATGGCTATATGTTCGATGTCTATTTGTTCGATGTCTATTTGTTCGATGTCTATTTGTTTGATGTCCATTTGTTTGATGTTTATTTGCTTGGTGTCTATTCGTTAGATGTCCATTTGTTGGATGTTCATTTGTTCTATGTCTATTTGTTCAATGCCTATTTGTTTGATGTCTATTTGTTTGATTTCCATTTGTTCGATGTCTATTCGTTTGATGTCCATTTGTTCGATGTATATTTGTTCGATGTCCATTTGTTTCATGTCTAGTTGTTTTATGTCCATTTGTTTGATGTATATTTGTTCGTTGTCTGTTTGTTCGATGTCTATTTGTTCGATGTCCATGTAACGATACGGTTGTGCGATCTCGCGTCCACTCCGTCAGTATCACTTTTTTTCTTCATTTTTCTCCTCCTCATCGCTTTTATTTGGCATAATCTTTACCCTTTCATTCATTATTTTACTCTCTATGCTGAATCTAGTAGGTGAAAGTCTCTAACACTCCATTCCCCTACGGAAGTATTTGTTATACGACTGTCTTTATCTTGTTTACCACTCTTCAGACGTATTTACGTGAACTGTGGTAGAATCTTAACAATACCCAGTTATCAGACCGGTCACCTGCTTATCTCTTTGAATCCGTCTGACCACCTTTGGAAACGTGTCGGTCCAACATTTGACCCCAGTGAAAAGCTGCTGATCGTGTTGACACCAGCATGTATTGTGCGTACGATGAAAGAAGACAACATTGTCTGACCAGACATCTGTCTGGCGGAGGCACGCAGATAAAGGCGATCATTGGATAACCTGTCGGGGTAGATATCTTAGCGGAAGACATTATGCCAGGAAAACATGGTCACAATATTGTGGAAGGCAGATAAGTGCAGAAAGAGGTCACGCGTGGATATTAAAATTAATATTTTAAACACGCGAGGGGATATTTTAAACTTCCCAACCCAAATAGTGCTAGAGAGATTTGATTGGTTTGATTTGAGATTCCGGAATATACAATGAATTCTATTGGAACATTCGGCGGAAACACCATCTGTTTTTTAACTGAGAATGAGAGATATAATCTAGTGAACTCAGAAACACAGAACAGACAGCTTCGCAACTTCATACAAGCAACTCCCAACAGCCAGGAAGAGAAGGATCGGACATAGAAATCCTATATCAAAAGTGACAGATCGACAGTATTTGGGCAACTCTGAAATCCTAAGAGTAAACACGCATATTTAAATACACAGACTGTAAACTTCAGGACCAGGACTTTATAAACACAAGACTGGAAACATAGGAATTGGATCATCAGTCAAAAGAGAAATAATATTCCAGACCAAGTGTTTCACCCGTCATAAGAGGAATTATAGATTTCCAGGCCAAGTGTTTCACCCGTCATAAGAGGAATTATAGATTTCCAGACCAAGTGTTTCACCCATCATAAGAGGAACTTCTCAGACGAAATTGATTCGAGAGCATATGCACCGAAATTGCTCGGGTCCATCTGAAAAAAATCTGTGCATGGATATTGTGTATTCCTAAAAAAATTGGGGTAAGATGTGAACATTTCTATTACAAAAGTGAATTTAACATGTTGTCTTGCTAGTGGATATATATGAGGCTGGCAACCTCAACATTTGACAATAGTATATTCATGAACCACTACAGCAAGAGCTGGTGATTGTTTCTGACTAGTCGTGCGGAAAACCCGACAGCAGAGCGACCCCAGACTCCGACTGGAGCAGTGATGAGTGATGACTACATCATATGTGCCTCCAATGTAACATGTTATCTTGTGAAGATGTATGTACCTTTTTTAACTGTAATTCAGGCAAATCATTATTCACGCACTCTAGACGCAATTTCCTAGTTGACACCCAGAAGGATATAGGTGAATTTTCATCATATTACCTGAGTTACCCGGTGTGCTCGGGAATTTAATTCTTCTGAGAGGTTAACATTGGTGGGCCTGTTAGTTTGCGGCGAACAAATGTACTCAGCAGGCATTTGTTTCTTTCGATTTGTCTAAAGTTCGTGGTTACAAGCCATCAGACGATTTTTGGTACTAACGCCGCTAGTGTGAGAGAAAAGCATCCACCATAACCGCCTACAGTGAAAGAGACTGTGGAGAAGGCTTTCGTCATCACAGAATTGATGAACCACAGCTGCAGGACTCACTCATACAAGCTAAGTATTAACTATAAGGCATCTGCAAAAATAACATTTCAGTTAAACTTTAAGTATAAAATTAAAATTCCATCTACGTCTCGATGACGAGAAATTTATAACTATCAAAATTCCACTAATCTATCCATATTTATTTTAACCTGTTAAAGACTATTTCACAATTAAATTTGTTACCTGTTGTTTTAAAACTAAACAATAGTAGTTGATTCAGTTATACGTATGAAAGCAAACGTATGAGTCAGAATAGTTAATCTATATATAAATACTTAGACACATATTTACACTAAACAGAGCGATACCTTATAAGAGGGATTTCGTTGGATTACACCAACTGGGGGCTTGAACGGGCTAAACCATTGATTAAACCCTTCACAAAAGGCGACGGACCAGATAATAAGTTAACAAAGCGCTCAGCCCTAAGCAGCTTTTGTTCTGGGAATATCTTGTGAAGTCTCCCTTAAGGTAGAAGTGGCATTAATGTTCTATCTACTTCTCTGCCAAGAGTAATCTTGCGCTCAGGTAGATACCTTGGAAGCCAATATTAGATACTCTTGAGTTCTGGTCACTGTTGGACCACTACTGCAAAGCAGAGGAGGCAATCCGTGAGAGTCCATTTTGTTCGATGTCCATTTGTTCGATGTCTATTTGTTCAATGCCTATTTGTTTGATGTCCATTTGTTTGATGTCCATTTGTTCGATGTGTATTTGATTTCCATTTGTTGAATGTCCATTTGTTCAATGTGTATTTGTTCGATGTCTATTTGTTTGTTGTCTAATTGTTCGATGTCTATTTGTTTGTTGTCTAATTGTTCGATGTCTATTTGTTTGTTGTCTAATTGTTCGATGTCTATTTGTTTGTTATCTAATTGTTCGATGTCTATTTGTTTGTTGTCTAATTGTTCGATGTCTGTTTGTTGTCTAATTGTTCGATGTCTATTTGTTCAATGTCCATTTGTTCGAATTCGTCGCAGTAGTACTGCTCTATTCCATCTCCACTTCAGCAAGATGTGAGGAAACCGCGTTCAAAGTTTTTGAGTTACTAGTTGAAAAGAAGAATATATCAGATTAAAATAAATTGTTTCATGATGATCCAAAGTTTAAGACATTGTGTAGGATGATAGTTTAAACTATACAGATGTCGATTTATGACCTTAGGTCAGTTTTGGCCGCACGTGGAGATGTAATAAAGCGGAACTAAGGCGGGCGATGCCTATTTCTGCGTGGCCTTGTTGTTCGACGTCTCTTTGTTCTTCAATCACATGACCTGAATAAATTGTTATATAATAAATGCATCCATAGCACGCGAGTTCACTATTCAAGCACACGAAAAGATAACCGTACCACCGCAAACATAACCATGAAAAACTGCCACAAACTAAACAAAACAATATCTCACAACACTAGAATAGAATCATGCTCAGAAGCAAGTCTGAAACTTGAATGACATACTGGTATTGAAGTCGAGTAATCTGAACGGGACTCCAGATCTCTGCCTGACGCTAATACAATGCATGTATGTATTGATTATTTTAAATAGAACACAACAACATTTTGCGGCTTTGCTTTGTTCTATACGTCGTCTCCACGAAATAATGGGATGCACGCGAATAGTGGAGTAATATTAGTCAGTTACGGGAAAATCACAAAAACTAAGACAGAAGAGACGCAACAATGCACATGTCGGTATCTCAGCTTATTTCTTTATTCCTCTAACTCCGAGACATAATAAAATGAGTGTGGACATAAGATGTTCAAGTAGAATAGTTACAATGTAATACTGCTAGACAGTATTGTTTCCATCTTCACTTAAAGCATCCTGTAGAGCACAGAATACACGAAAAACAACGAACGAAGAGATCACAAATACAGTGCACGTGTCGATATCTCAGCTTCCTCTAACTCCGAGATAAACAGTAACACTAGTGCACACACAAGGTTTTTGTCTCTAAGTAGAATAGTTACATCTGATTACTGGTAAATAGTATGTTTTCCTTCAATTGTAGAGCATAGAATACACGAAAAACAACGAAAGAATAGATCGCAAATACAGTGCACGTGTCGATATCTCAGCTTATATCTTTATTCCTCTGAGACATAATTAAACTACTGCAAACATAAGGTCTTTTTCATCAAGTAGAATAGTTACAAGTGAACAATGGTAAATAATACGTTTTCCTTCTTCAGCTGTATATTTATAGAATGTGTGATTCCTGTATACACACAATGGGGTCCTCGCCGATGCTACGGAGATCGTGACATCCTCCTTGTGTGACATAAGGGAGGAGGTTGGAGCACTCATGGAGTTGACCGTGTGCAATGAAGATGGTCCTTAAAACCAAAAACAAACCTTCTTCAACTTTCAACACCACGTTGAACAAAGAATACACGAACAACAACAAAAGAAGAGATCGCAAATACAGTGCAAGTGTTGATATCTCGTATTTCTCTAACTCCCAGACATAATATAACTACCGGGTGATTGACAGGTCATTTCATATTATTAAATTGTTACTTCTTCACTCGTACCAAACTAATTTATATGAAACAAACGTCAACACAAAAACAATTAACTGACATTGTGTTACATAATATGTTACATCATACTAACATAACAGCTCAGCATGAGATCCAGTTTACACCCTGTGGTATAGACATATGATTCTCTCCTTTGCGGAGAACTGTTACAATACAATATTGCCGACTATTCTACTTTGTTTTTACAGGCTTTTCTTTAGCTTGCAATGTATGTCACTCTCTTGTCACCTTCAAATCTTGCAATCGATTTTTCAGTCACATCCAGATGAGAAATATCTCTGAAACTTGGCATAGTTATGTATTCCCCATGACAATACAATAATCAGTAGTAAAAATAATAAAATGAATAAAATTAAAATTGATTTTAATTTTTCTGTTGTTGTATTGTATCATCACTTAAATAGGCGATAACTGCAAATAATCTAGGTGTATTCTTTCCAACGAGATTGTCTCTCTTGAGATAAATATTCAAACTTTTCAAGGAGTTTATAGCTTGCAGTCAAAAAATGTAACATCAAATTGACAAAAAGCCTGAGACGCTTAAGCGCTTATCATATATTTTATCCATAAGTGTGTAATGAAGTATAAAGCAGAAGTTAATTTCATTTAGAATCAGAGCCCCAGGCTTTTTGTCTAGTGTCCATCGTTCATACAAGAAGACTAAACGATACCCCAGTTAATTTAACCTCATTCTTTCAAGAAGACTGAACGACACCACAGTTAACTTAATCATCATCCTTACAAGAACAATAAACGGCACCACAGTTAATTTAACCATCATCCTTACAAGAACATTAAACCACACCACAGTTAATTTAACCATCATCCTTACAAGAACATTAAACCACACCACAGTTAATTTAACCATCACCCTTACAAGATAATTAAACGACACCCCAGTTAATTTAACCATTTTCGCTACAAGAACATTAACTCTTTAAGCCCAAAGGCCCGGGAGCCTATTAAGTGGATGTCGTATCTTTTGCTCCTGTCTAGAGCTGTTTTCTAATTTTAACAACCCAAAACATGAATTTCCGACAGGAAGAACCTTCTTTAACACAACGTGTGTCGAAGAGATGACGGGTTTTTCGTTGTTTTAATTTAATGTAAGATGTTTTAAACGACAACCCATGTTAATTTACCCATTTTTACTACAAGAACACTAAACTACACCCCACTTAATTTAACCATTTTCGCTACAAGAACACTAAACGACACCCCAGTTAATTTAACCATTTTCGCTGCAAGAACCCTAAATGACACCCCAGTTAATTTAACCATTTTTGCTACAAGAACACTAAACGACACCCCAGTTAATTTAACCATTTTCGCTACAAGAACACTAAACGACACCCCAGTTAATTTAACCATTTTCGCTACAAGAACACTAAACGACACGCCAGTTAATTTAACCATTTTCGCTACAAGAACACTAAACAACACCCCAGTTAATGTAACCATTTTCGCTACAAGAACACTAAACGACATCCCAGTTAATTTAACATTTTCGCTACAAGAACACTAAACGACACCCCAGTCAATTTAACCATTTTCGCTACAAGAACACTAAACAACACCCCAGTTAATGTAACCATTTTCGCTACAAGAACACTAAACGATATCCCTGTTAATTTAACCATTTTCGCTACGAGAACACTAAACGATACTGCAGTTAATTTAACCATTTTCTCTACAAGAACACTAAACGACACCCCAGTTAATTTAACCATTTTAGCTACAAGAACACTAAACGACACCCCAGTTAATAAACCATTTTCGCTGCAAGAACACTAAATGACACACCCGTTAATTTAACCATTTTCGCTACAAGAACACTAAGCGACATCCCAGTTAATTCAACCATTTTCGCTACAAGAACACTAAACGACACCTCATTTAATTTAACCATCGTTCCTACGAGAACACTAAACGACACCTAAGTTTATTGACACCATTGTCCCTACAAGGGCCTCAATTCTTCCTTCAAATAGATTGGTCATTGTCCATATTTTACACCACACAGTAATTAAGTATATATATATATATATATATATATATATATATATATATATATATATATATATATATATATATATATATATATATATATATATATATATATATATATATATATACACGCCGTGGGGGGTATTTCATAATTTAATATTGTAATTATGACAAGATAAACATGCGATAAATATTTCAGGGGTCATAAGAAGCTAACAGGGAAATATAA
This sequence comes from Oreohelix idahoensis, assembly GCA_024509875.1. Taxonomy (NCBI): domain Eukaryota; kingdom Metazoa; phylum Mollusca; class Gastropoda; order Stylommatophora; family Oreohelicidae; genus Oreohelix; species Oreohelix idahoensis. Next base: position 168,880 of record JAMPIV010019401.1, on the reverse strand, counting down.
GCAAGCAAATGGCCTCATAAAAGATAAGAATGGAAAATTGCTTAGTAATATACAAGAAGAAATGAAGAGATGGACAGAACATTTTGAGGAACTTATCAATAGACCATCTTCAACTAGTCCCCCAGACATCCAGCCAGCAAACCCAGAACCAGAGAAACCGACTTTCAACTATAAAAAAGCAAACTGGGAAGCCTTCCAATCAGAGCTGGAGGTGATGGAATATAAAGACATGGAATCAGATGATACTGACTTGTGGGCAGAAACACTGACCAATGAAATTCTTAAAATAGCAATAAAATATACACCAAATAAAAATATACCACAGCACCTAGAACCAATAAATAACATTAATAAGAAAAGAAAAACTCAGTGGAATAAAGAACCAGTTGCCTGGTCGAATAAAAGTGTGCAGAAATTCATGAGAGAAGAAAAAGGGCCTTACAAAAATATAGAAATAACAGAACAGAAGAAAACTATGACGAGTATAAACATATTAGGAATGAATCTAACAGAATAATATTTAAAGCCAAAGAAACTAACTGGAAGGAGTTTTGTCAGTCACTTAAACCTAGCACTCAAATTAAAGAAGTATAGAAAAAGCTTAAAGCAATCAAAGGGAACAATAAGAAAACAATAATGCCAACAATCAAACTACCAAAGAGAGCAGAAACAGATAAAGAAAAAGCTAATGCCCTTGCTGTGTATTTCTGTAAAGTCAGTGCAAAAAGTAGTCTTGAACAGGAAGAAAATGAGAGAAGAGAAAGACTTAGGATACAGTTTTCAAAGGAACTTCCAGACCAGATAGATGAAACAAACTATTTAGATGCTGATTTAACAGAGGAAGAAGTAACTAGTGCAATAAAAAAAGAAATCTAATACTGCCTCAGGGCATGATATACTTAGTTATGAAATCCTTAAGAAAGTACCCAAAAGAACTACAAACATAATAACTTCCCTTTAAAACAAAATCTGGAGCTTAGGAAAGATACCAAAAGCATGGAAAGTAGCTATGATAGTACCCATCCTAAAACCCAATAAGGAAGCCCATGATGTAAGTTCATATAGGCCTATCTCCTTAACATCACAACTAGGTAAAATACTGGAAACTATTGTTAACAAAAGAGTTAAATTCTACCTGGAAAAAATCAGTTATATAGCCCAAACCAGTCAGGGTTTAGAGCAGACAGTAGACCAGCTTGTAAGATTAGAACACGATGTAAAGCTAGGGTTCAAGAGGAAAGAGAAAACAGTGGCAGTCTTTTTGGATGTCGCTAGAGCATATGATGAATGCTGGAGAGATGGAGCTCTTTACAAAATGAAAAAGATTGGCATTACTGGTAAAACGTATAGGTATATAGAAAACTTTTTACAGGACAAGTATTTTGCTGTACAGGTGAATAATGATAAGTCAGAAATATATGAACAACAGAATGGGATTCTTCAGGGATTAGTGATTTCACCTTCAATTTTCACTATAGATGTACTCGTAAATGATTTAGCAGATGAATTTAACGACATTAAGAATGCAGTATCAAAATTTGCAGATGACTGCCATTTGGCGATCTGGAAAAAACTTGGACCATGTTTACCAAAAACTTCAAAAACAAATAGACAAAGTTTCAGAGTGGATGAAAAGTTGGGGCTTCCAAATTAATGTAAACAAAACAGTAGGTATGATATTCAGCAAAGGAAATTAAAAAAAAAACAAAAACAAAATCAATATAACCATTAAAGGACAGAAAATATGTACCTCCTCAAAACCTAGATTTCTGGGCATGACTTTAGATAAACAACTAAATTGGAATAAACATATGGACAATTTAGTAGAAAGCTGTAAGAGACCCCTAAATATACTAAGGATAGTAAAAGGTAATGGATGGGGGGCCAGCAATAAAATAATGCTTATGTTCTACAAGTCTTTCATCAGGGGGAAACTGCATTACGCCAGCATAGTCTATGACTCAGCTGCAGCTTCTAACAAAGCAAAACTAGACATAATTCAAAATGCAGCCATGAGAACCATTACAGGTGCATTGATATCAACACCAGTAGAAGCACTAGAAGTAGCTCTTGGCATACCGCCCCTTGGTCTAAGACGGAAAGAACTAAGATTAAATTATTGGAGTAAAGTAGCACAAGAAGTGACCCGCCCAGCACATAAAGCATTTGTCAAAAACCAACCAAGTGTATGGGACGTCCCCTTAAATAAAGATAGATATCCAACAGGGTGGAGAACTATAGAAGATCTAACGCAGTTCAAAGAACTGTCAAACACAATTTAAAATAGTAATAAATATAGAAGCAAAATACCACCCTGGGAACTAAAAAACACCAATCATAGACTACTCACTTACTGAAAAGATCATAGGTGCAGGAGTAGTAATACCACAATGGGGAATTAAAAAGAGCTACAGTGTAACTGAAGGGGCTTCGATTTTTACAGCAGAGATGGTAGCAATTCTAAAAAGTTTAGAAATAATCGAAGATAACCCACCAGAAGCTGTTACGATATTTACAGACTCACTATCATCACAAAAGCACTAGAACACCCAGGTAAATGTAGCCAGCCAGACATAAAGGAAGAAATTCTAGCAATTAATACATCCAGCCAGCAGAAGAGGAGCTACAAATCAGCTGTGAATGACCAAGTAGAGAAGAAATAAAGAAAGCCATAAAGCTTCTGAAAGATGGAAAAGCAGCTGGTCCAGATTGCATTCCAGCAGAGGCCATCAAAACAGATATTATACAAACTACTTGGCAAAGTCTGGGAGAGAGAGGAAATACCAGCAGAATGGAAGGAAGGTTATCTGGTCAAGTTGCCTAAGAAGGGAAATTTACAAGAGTGCACAAATTATAGAGGAATAATGTTACTATCAGTGCCAGCAAAAGTATTAAACAGAATCATCTCGGAGAGATTAAAAGAGCCCATAGACAAGCAACTGAGAGATGAATAAGCAGGTTTTCGACAAAATAGATCCTGTACAGACCATATAGCCACATTGAGAATAATAGTTGAACAAAGTCTGGAATGGAATTCACCGCTATACATCGGATTCGTGGACTATGAAAAGACATTTGACAGTGTAGACAGAGAATCGCTTTGGAAATTGATGAGGCATTATGGAGTTCCCATGAAGATCATTAACTTAATAAAGAAGACCTATGAAGACATGACATGCAGAGTTCTTCATGAAGGACAACTTACAGAACCGTTTAGGATTAGAATGGGAGTGAGACAGGGATGCCTCTTGTCTCCATTTTTTTTCTTACTAGCAATAGATTGGGTTATGAAAACATCGACATCACACAACAGAAATGGAATCAAGTGGAAACAGTTTGATGATCTGGATTTTGCAGATAATTTGCTCTTCTGTCCCATAACCATAATCAGATGCAAGCGAAAATGAAAATTCTCGATGAGAGGTCACAACAAGTGGGCCTGAAAATACACAGGGAAAAGAAAAAGATTATGAGAATAAATGCAAGAAATGATAACAAGGTTGAACTTGAAGAAACACCACTAAAAGATGTAGAATCGTACACATATCTTGGAAGTAATATAGACAAAGTTGGAGGGACAGACAGTGATATCAAAATAAGAATACAAAAAGCAAGAGGAGCTTTCACTGCATTGGGAAACATATAGAGAACAAGAGAAATCAAGTCCAACACGAAAATAAGAATCTTCAACTCAAATGTGAAGTCAGTCCTATTGTATGGCTCTGAGACATGGAGAACAACAAAAACAAGAACCAAAAAGCTACAGACTTTTATAAACGGGTGCTTGCGTAGAATAGAAGGACTGAAATGGTATGACAAAGTCACAAATGTGGAATTGATAACAAGAACCAGACAAGTGCCAGTGGAACAAGAGTTGAGAAGAAGACGCTGGCGATGGATAGGACACACATTGAGGAAACCTGTTGATAACATTACAAGGCAGTCCTTGTTCTGGAATCCACAGAGAAAGAGAGGCAGAGGTAGACGAAAAAACACATGGAGAAGAGAACTGGAAACAGGTGAAAATGATGAGGAAAACATGGAAAGAACTTGAGCGCATGGCTCAGGACATGAAGACTTGGCATGTGTTTCTTGAAGGCCTATGTCATTGGGGAGCTAAAGAGTATTGATTGATTGAATCAAGGAAAAGATACAATTCAGAGAAATCAAGTGACGTAACACAAATGTTAAAACTATTATTTTGTGTTTGTAATTTATATTCATTTGTTTGCATATTTTACAAGATAATTGACGATGTTTAATTGCACACTTTTAATCTAAGGGAAAATAGATTAAAAACCCAGTTTTATGTAGCACTTCCGTTTTTTTAAACTATGTAATTTTATTGGAACTGATTTTGCCCCGCGGATTCTAATTGCATCTGAGCTGTATCGATATATATGTTAAAAACCAGTAAGTGTTCCATGTTGATCAACATTCCAAGTAAGCATCATCCACTGTGCGTGTTTAATTTGAATGAAAGTCTAACAACGTTTACATTATTTTTTTATTTATGTTTACAGCAGTTTTAAAATACTGCGTCAAGCGAATTTAATTGTAAAATAACTGTATCCACATATATAAAAACCAAACTCACTCGACAGCAATTAGTTTTAACTCATTTTATTGCAAAAATTTTAGTTGTTGCAGAAAACAAAATTATTAAAAAATATAATAATTGTAATCGTTGAAGGACCGTTTAAAGAAGAGTAATTTTGCCGCAAATTGCCAGGTAATGGCACTGATTTTGCCACGCGGATTCTAATTGTAGCAGAACTGTATCGATATATATATATATATATATATATATATATATATATATATATATATATATATATATATATATATATATATATATATATATATATATATATATATATATATATATATTAAAACCAGTGAATGTTCTATGTGGATCAACATTCAAAGTAAGCACCATCCTCTGTGCATGTTTAATTTGAATGAAAATCTAACAAAATTTAGAGTTTTTTGTTTGTTGTTACAGTATTTTTACAATACTGCGTCAAGCAAATTTGAATTGTAAAATAATTTGGTATCCACCGCTTTGGTTTAAAAAAAAGAAAAAAAAAAAAAAAGAATAAGCTGGTGCCTTAGATACAAAAGTGAAAATCTGCGAATTCTTGCCTCAAAGAATTACAACACTCTGGAGACAGTCAGAAAATTTGACTGACCACCAATATGCAACGTAAAGGCTGAATCAGGGGAAATAATCAGAATAATAAAAATATATACTTTTTTTGCAAATAACTACGCAAATCGTTTTTATTTTAAAACGTAATTAAAAAGTTTTAATTACACTTTAAAGCAGTAATTGTAAATTAAAAGACAAGTTATGTCGTATGTAGCGTTTCTGCTTTTTTTTTAATATGTCAATTTAATATAATTAATTTTAAAAGTTGAATTTTAATTGTATACTCGGAATAACAAGATATGATACTCATCATGGATATTGTACAATGAAACGATGTTAGGAGGATCATTCGACTTCCGACTTCTGAAGCGGACAGACGTATTTTTGCTAAAATATTACACAAGGCTGATACGTCCTTTTTAGGACGAGACACAGTGGAGAAATTCATCGAACTACTCAAGTTTTCAGATGTTGATATATTTTAAAATCTATCTTTAGTATTAGCTTATTGCAGTTAGTTTTAGGTGACTACATAATTGTTAGTTAGCTAGAAGTATTATTATAACTTAGGAATTCTATTAAATACGCTTGATAGACATAATAAAGATAAGTGGCGATTCCTTTTTAGCTTGATTTAAGTATTAGCTTATTACATTTAATATCAAGTAATTGGTGACTAGTTAAGTATCGTTTGGAATATTAATATAACTCAGGAATTTTAGGGTAAAAAAAAAAAAAAATTGAAATTAAATAGATCCAAGCGCCACGTGGCCCTTGCTTGTGTGAGATTTGGCAGCCATCTTGCTAGACATAATTTAAGTGGTGATTTCCTTTGCAGTTTGATGTAAGTATTAGATTATTGCAGCTAATATTAAGTATTAGGGGACTATTTAACTATTGCTTTAAATATTTGTATAATTTAGGAATTGTAGTGAGGGGGAAAAAAAATAAACCAAAAACCATAGATTACTAGTAATAATAATCAACCATTAAAATATAATTTAAGTAAACAAATATATTAAAGTTATCTGGCATAATGGCCAAGACACCTGAACATGACTAAACACCAAACCTGACTAAAAACAAACAGGACCACGAATCCTGATGTCAGAGACACAGAAATAAAGGACAGGATAGAGGCAATAAGGAAAAAACTGGAAGGAGGCTCAGAAGTAAAAACTACAATAAGCATAAACAATAAAGGCGAAAACTCAGGAACCAGGAAAGCTAACAGAAAGATATGACTCAGCGAAGATGAAAATCAGGACAACCAGAAAAACACAACCAAAAGAAATCAGGAAACCAGAGGCGAAAACAAATAAAACTCCAACCGAAAGGAAACCCTAAAAAGAGTTAAAATTACACAAATAGCTGGAAAAGAAGCCACTCTTCGATCTCTCCAGGACGACAAAATCCTGGTCATCCTGGAAAAAGTAATTGATAAAAAATCCATTGCCAAAATACAAAAACAAAAAAGTGGAGTAATGCTAACATTAAATGAAACAGAAAAAGAAAAAAAAACTTTACTATAAAAACTACAGGAAAAACCAAAATTGATCCAACTGGCCCACAACATCAAAATACTAATAGAAATTTTAAAAGAAACCAGAAGATGTGTGGTAAAAGGTATAAACCCAACTCTGTCAGGTGAGGAAGTTTTAAACAGCCTGGCCAAGCAGAACCCAGACTTAAAGCTGGTACACGTGGAACGAATAACAGTGAAAGGGAGTGTAGTAACCCCAGTGGTAGTAATAACGACAGAAGGGAGGGAACCCCCCAAGACAGTACTATTTGGGAAAGCTAAAAGGAACACAGTAGCTTAAATTCCCCCCGTATTGCAGTGCTCCAACTGCATGAAATTTGGCCACTGCCGAAACAGTTGTAAAACCAAGACAATATGCAGTTACTGTGCTGGTATGCACCACGTTGCACAATGTGAAAAGGCAAAGGCTGATGCCGATTACAAAAAGGCGAATGTTAACAGAAAGTGTAGCAACTGCCAGGTTTCAGGGCTGTCCAGTATACCAGCAAACCAAACAAGCAGTAAAAGAATCGATTATAACAAGTACACTTTTCAAAATAGTGATCCAAGATATGAAAGAAAAAGCCACCAACACAGACACTAAAGTTGCAGCAGAAATAAAATCTGTAAAAGAATAGATTAGGATAATTAAAACTCAACTGTCAAAAGAAAAAGAGCAGGAAGTCATTAACAAAACAAAGAACCAGTCAGACAGTTTGGCTACATCATTGGAAAATGTGAGTGCGCTGAAAAGTACAGAGGAAGTGCTGGAAGAAATGAAAGCCTTACAGCACCAAATTGCCCAGGATGTAGTTAAATTGTCAGCACTGAAAGAAGAAAATGAAATGATACTAGTTAAATTATCTGAACTGAAAGAGGAAAATGAAATTACACTAAAAAGGATAGAAAATCATAGACAGGAAATTAACATAGACAGAGAAGCAGTAGAAAAGGAAAGTGGCAAACAAAAGCAAGAAGCCAAATGGAAAGAATGGGTAACAAAAATCATCAAGCACAGAGAGAGTTTTGATAGAGGAAAGAACAGAAGAATCGTCACAAACCCAAGTATTGAAAAAAGTCGTTAATTACATAAAAGAATCACCACGAATAGTAGGGCTTATGCCTCAAGCAACTGATAAGGCCAATACAAACTAAGAGCAAACTGATAGTTCTAACACAAAACAAAAGGGATACTAGTTAATATAAACAATGGATAAGAAAGGATGTAGAATTGTTCAGTGGAATTGTAGGGGTATCAAAAATAATTTTGCACCCCTTGTAGCATAAACAGGAGGAACTAACACTATATATGCTCTTCAAGAGACACTTTTAAACCCAAATAGTAGATATAGTTGTAAGGGCTTTAAGATACTTAGGCACGATAGGAAAGAAGATAGAGGAGGGGGTGTCGCAGTCTTAGTTAACGAAACATTTAAAATTATAGACTGGGAAGTATTTGATACAACCAACATAGAAGGTATCCGGGTCACTATAGCAGCTGAACCAAACAATCTAACAATCTTAAATGTATACGCTAAAAATGGCACAATTAAAGATGAAGCATCATTAGCCATAAGCACCAGACTAGGCCCCAAAACAGTCATAGTAGGCGATTTTAATTCCCATCATTATGCTTGGGGTGGACAACATGCAGACAATGCAGGAAAGCGCCTACTTGATTTTATAGAAAACAATGACCTGCTTATACTAAATGATGGAACTGCAACTAGAATTAATCCACAAGCTAACAGGGCAGACTCAGCAATAGACATAAGTATAGCTGTCGTGATTTGGTCTGTCTTACAACACGTCATACCGTAAGCCTTACTGTGGGAAACGGACCGATACAATAGCCAATGAAAACGCTCCCTTCTCTGGTGTGTATAATGAAACATTTTATGCTTAACATAGAGGCCCATTTTGTGTAAATGACAGTACGAAGTTATTTAATTTCTTAAATGACTAAAGATGTTTAAACGGAAAGGTATAGATATTTCATCAACGGGAATATTACTTTAGAGGTAGGTGCAAAGACTTCCTCGAATAGTAGTTCATTTATAGAGAAAGATCGTTTAAAATGACATCTATACATCAGGGTAGTCCCCAATTTAGTTAGTTAAAGTCTGCATAGATTTAAATGCATTTTGCTACCTAAACAATTATTATATAGAACGGCAGAGATAACTTCACAGTATAATTCTAGCTTTAAATGATCAAAATCGACCCAGAATTAAGAAAGATAATGAATATTTAAAATTTTGCACATTGAACAGAAGGCAAAAATACACCTCGGTTTTAGATTCCTAACACCGTTTTTGGCCCATGCTCTCCGAGACGGGGGAGCGGAAGTATATAAATCCTTGAACTTGGCTGAATTGAGGCCACAACTTTTTCAAAAAGCAAGCTGACCAGAAGAGAGCGGTAAAAGTGTTACTGTCATATACTTTGCCACTGCATCTGCATAGCAGACCTAAATGCCCATTAACAGCCTGTTACAGCTTGTGTGTATTGCCTGAGGGTTTTATCCTGCAACCACCAAAATTGTACGAGACATCCACTTCTGTGGGACTCTGTGGTGCGAAAGTTCTTGTTGATCATAGAGCTATTTACCAAGATTTCCCAGCCTGGAGCTTCAGATCTGGAGTGTTCAGTGCTAGAGAGGATTCATCTCAACATATCAGATAAGTGGATAGGCAAATCCACTGGTCAGCCTATCCAGAGACTATATATATTAAATAAAATACAAATACAGTAGAACTCCATTTATCCGAACCCCATGGGACCGAGCATCGTTCGGATAATCAAATGTTCGGATAATTGGATTACATAATGTATCGAGTACATGTACACATATTTCTAAAAATAATTAACCATCACAAGGAAAATACACTATAAAACATATTTACTTGTACTGTAATAATAATACCCACACTGTATTAGATCACTGTATCACCAAAATCTGTCATTACACTGCAGTGCATGTACTACTTGTATTAATTTTTTTTTTTTTTAAGAAAGAGAAATGTTTTCAAAATAACATTACAAACGATTCAAAACCAGGCGCAACTTACGTATACATGTACTTGCACAGATGTAGCCCACTATTTAAAATAATGAGAATCCTCTTTTGCACCAAACTGGATAGTCTCCTTTTGGTTCTTAAGTCCCGCATTCTCTTCAACAGCAGAAGCTGTGTAGGACAGCTGTCATCTTCTTGCTCGTACCAAGCCATCGCTGATTCTAGTGCTATAAAGGCCTCTTCAGGACTTGGTCGACGTTTTGGGTTTTCTTCATAATCTACAAGTACATCATGTACTTCTGAGGAGTCTTCATCATCGGTCACTACATGTATTTGGTTTTCTTTTTGCACAAAAGACAAAATTTCTTCGTCATTCAAAAACTGAAAACCAGAATCATTATCATCTTCTAGCCACATGTGGGCATCATCTTTGTCACAGGCCGAAAATCCGGGCATTGAAACAGTTCCACAACTTCATTTATACAATCATCATTTGTGTCCACTGCAGTAGTTTCATTTCCTCCTTTTTTCCCAAGCAATCTATTCCAAGCCTTGTTGAGATTATCTTGTGACAGGGTGGTCCAAGCATCAGCTAACATATAGCAGCAGTCTTTGAGATTAAGCTTTTTGGAAAACGCCACCACACTTTCTTCATCTTCAGCCAACAATAAACGATGCAGGACTTCCTTCTTGTACATCTTTTTAAGCTTTGCTATAACACCCTGATCCATTGGTTGAATCAGTGCTGTTACATTGGGAGGCAGAAAAATTACTTTAAAATTTGCATCAACTGCATTCAATGTATCCGTCTCTGGATGAGATGGTGCATTGTCCAGTAGAAGAATTACTTTTCCAGTTTTCTTTTCTTGTTCTCTCAACCTCTTCACATTTGGGATGAACTGATTTGTATACCAATCAAGAAATATTTCACTATTCATCCAAGCACTCTTCTGTGCTTTGTAGCACAATGGGAGACATGTCACATTCTTTAAACAACGTGGTTTTTTTGGCTTTGTCGATCATTAGCACCGGTAAACGATGACTTCCACTGGCATTCGCGGCTACCAAAATTGTTACTCTCTCTTTGCACTTTTTAAACCCAGGGGCAGCTGCTTCGCGCTGAGATGCAAGTGATTTTTGAGGCAATGATTTCCAGTATAAGCCAGTCTCATCGGCATTATACACATCATCGAGTGAATAACCTTCTTCTTCCAAAAAAGCCAAGAATGTTTCTTTAAAATTTTCAGCGGCAGTTGCATCGCTAGATAAAGATTCCCCTTGAATCTCCAGTTCTCGTATGCCATGACGAGATTTAAAGTCAGGAGGACCGTCAAGTTGATTGTTGAACTGAAGTGCCTTTTCACACTATAGAGAGCCAGAGATAGGTTCCGATTTGCTTCTTCTTTGCAGACACCATATATACAAAGCCTCTTCCAATTTCAAATATTTCGCATTTCTCATGGTCTTACGTTTCTTCGACCCATTTTCACTCTCCAATTTCGATGCAAAACTCATAATTTTATCCTTTTTACTTTTGATGTCAGAGACGGTAGCTTTCCCAACATTGAAAATCCTCGCAAGTGAAGACACAGTTTCACCTTTTCCTAATCTCTTGATAATTTCTGTTTTCGTTTCAACTGACAAAACATTGCGGTTCCTTTTATATGCTTTAGGCCTACTGGAAGATGCCATATCGCACAGAGAAATACTTGTACACCAAAATTATTCTGCTGTAGTAGCAGACACAATTATTTTAAGTTGAACTGTCTGTTTAGCCAGTGTTCTGCCTAGAACGCAAACGTACACTGGATTGGTAAACCAGATATTAACTGACTTTATGATCTAACTGACTTCCTGTATGTAAGCGACCGACCATTAGCCCATCCCATCCTCTACAAATTGTTCGCACACATTTGAAGCTTGCCGCATGAAAAGATTCAGAAATGTAGTCTAACGTGACTGGTGGCGATTGATTTTTTTTTTTTTCTGGAAAAAGTGTTCGGATAATTGGATGTTCGGATAATTGGGGTTCGGATAAATGGAGTTCTACTGTAACACAAACCTAGTGAGTGATGACTCATGATGGACATTATTAAAATTATTACTAACTCCACAGTCCAGCGAAAGTGATAAACATATGTGAAATATATAATGGATATTTGAAAGATAAATTTATCATATTGAACTATTTTGGAAATTGACATTCCATGTTTATTTATTTTATTTTGTAAAAACATTTGAATTCTTTATAAGTTACCTAACCGAAAAGATAAACGGTATAGGATCAATAAATTGTAAATATGTACAATCAGTCTTGCTTAATTATTTAAATTGAGTTAAAGTTCTGGTTGATATATAGTTACATATTTAATTAATTAATTAATCCCCTAGCAGAGTCAATACAAATATAATAACCATTATTCAAGGGAGGATCTGGAGAGGTAGCCCATAGACATTCAAGAACGAACACTATCATCATACCTGAAGATACAGCTTACTCTTTCAGAGAAGGGTGTATTTCTTGTAAGACCAATCTCTTATCTGATCCTACATCTTAATACTTTGAACTTGGTGTCGTGAAATATTCTAATCCACATATATAAATTATCAGGTAAATATAAAGCCTAACAAATAAATTCTAATAAAGAAAAGAGCAATGGTAAAATAACAGTGCTGTCACAAAGAATGTACTCGAAATCCCCCTTTGTTTTATGCTTCGTCTGCAAATCGTAACGTTTCCACGTTAAATATAAGCCACTGCATAAATACAAGCGTTTCCACAACACATTAAAACGGGTATTGCATTTCTAAGAAAAACATTGAGAGGCAGACTGCGTAATGACCTAAATTAATCCTAACATTAATTATATTACGTTACCAAAACGAACGAACAGATGGACTCAAATAGAAAGAGAGAGGGGCGAATGAAAATCAGGAACGCATGCAAAATTGAACACGCGTCTCGCTATTAATGCCACCCCAACAAGCGTAACGCGATACACAATTACTACTATCACGCGTGTAAGGCCACATGCACTAACTTTTTTTTCAGACGGACAGTGATAAATTCACTACCCTTCCCAGAGTTAGGTTTTTAAATCCTGAAAAACTCTTATTAGAAAAGATGACAATAGATGGGTTTACGTTTGAAAACATTACAGTACCCAGACAGCACATCTTCGAAACAGGAGGTAGAAGAAATTGCATATTTTGAACGCAGCCACTTAGCTCTTTTAAATTTGTATATTGGGTTCCTTAGGGCTTGCTGACAAAGAATATGTAAAACGTTACGCAAATAGTCTAGGAATTAACAAGTTATAACCAAAATAAAATAGTGGGGATGCCTGACAGCATGAAATCATTTCTGCTCATAAAATTTTTTTATAACGTGTTTGAAAAAACCTTGCGTACGGAAATAGCCTACCATGTAAACTCCAAATTGATTGGAGCGCAACAAATATAAGACTAAACACGATTGGTCGGACTATAAATACTATCTTTGGTTGTTAGGGGAGACGTAGGAAGGTAAAATTTTTTCAAACACTTGTCGAAACGTGGCTCCATTGGCCAGACTCGCTGATATAATCACTTAGGAGCGTTAGTTCGAGACCACTAGTTCAAATAAGCTTGATAAAGCAACAGTGCGTTGAAGCCAGCTCATATTTTTGCTAAATAAAAGCCTGGAACATAAGCAGATGGGAATTTGTGCCAGAATTCATTGCTAGTCAACGTATCTGTGTTTATTCTTTGAATTGTGGTAAGCTTGAAACATTCAGTATCTTTTAATGAAAATTGAATGTGAATTGTTAATTTATGCCTGTATATATGTGTAGTTCAGTAGCAAACATGATGTAAAGCCTATAATGCTCCAGCCTGAACAGAAGGTGTCGGAGGAAAGTAAAACGGCATGGAATGGCCAAACAGTACACTGACACCTAGATGATTGACTAGAAAGAAATAATGCTGGAAGTGCAGAGGCGTAGTAACCATTAAGGAGGTTAATACTGGTATAAAGTATTTCAGATGAAGCTGACAGTTGGCCTAACGCTCTGAACTCAATGTTTGTGGTGTATTGTGCTCAGTGTAGAACTAGAGTATCAATTAGTTATGAAGTAGAAGGTACATCCTTCTTGTTTTCAGGGACCGTGGTCTTGATGGTATTGAGCAGCACCTGGTCAGAGCTTTGCTGAATCCAGAGTCGGACAGCATACTCCGTGGTCCATTTAGCTATCAGTGAGGTGTCTCCAGAGCCCAGGGGAGAAATCGAGCAGAGGAGTCCTTTCCTGCCGCCATCACGCAAGATAAGCTGATGTGGCCAGCTGAGCTCAAAATTATGTACCCCCATCTTAAAATAACATTGTAACATAAACTTAAGAGGGGAAGTAAATTGTTTTAATATCAGGAACTGAGAACATCTCCAATACTAGTTCCAATAAAGACAAACTATTGAAGTCATGATGACAAATACCAACAGAGCTTGAACAAAACAAAACCAGTATTACCTCATATTACTACTACACAACTGACACACATAGGATACTTTTAATAATATATGTCACTACAATATTCATATTGATAAATTCTGTACATATAACTTGTAATTAAAATTGATTGTGATTCCTGGTTCCCTTTGTATTTGAATCAGGACACATATTCATTCATGACAGCAATGAATACATATTGTTATTTGAAAAGTTATCAGTGACTCCTTTAAGATATCCTTGTAGAGTGTTTTATGTATGTGAGTGTCACAGTGTTGTCAAGTGTGGTGGAATAAATTAAATTGTTTATCTGTCTGTTGTTGTTAAGACTTACACTTCATCATACACATACCCTAGACATACAACGTAGTCATCACACTATTCCAGAATAATTCTGACTGAGGTATACATATGTGGCAGCAAGTAAGGTTATATATAATACACTACTCTTATTAGATATATATACCTTCACAGCTGATCTCAGTCAGTACACTAAGTCCCCTATACATATTTATAACATCCCACTTCACCACAATTGGGAAGTGTTACAAGACACAAACTCAGATCATCTGCCCATTGTAATAACCATGCATGAAAACGTCATTCCAAACCCAGAACCAGAGAAACCGACTTTCAACTATAAAAAAGCAAACTGGGAAGCCTTCCAATCAGAGCTGGAGGTGATGGAATATAAAGACATGGAATCAGATGATACTGACTTGTGGGCAGAAACACTGACCAATAAAATTCTTAAAATAGCAATAAAATATACACCAAATAAAAATATACCACAGCACCTAGAACCAATAAATAACATTAATAAGAAAAGAAAAACTCAGTGGAATAAAGAACCAGTTGCCTGGTCGAATAAAAGTGTGCAGAAATTCATGAGAGAAGAAAAAGGGCCTTACAAAGATATAGAAATAACAGAACAGAAGAAAACTATGACGAGTATAAACATATTAGGAATGAATCTAACAGAATAATATTTAAAGCCAAAGAAACTAACTGGAAGGAGTTTTGTCAGTCACTTAAACCTAGCACTCAAATTAAAGAAGTATAGAAAAAGCTTAAAGCAATCAAAGGGAACAATAAGAAAACAATAATGCCAACAATCAAACTACCAAAGAGAGCAGAAACAGATAAAGAAAAAGCTAATGCCCTTGCTGTGTATTTCTGTAAAGTCAGTGCAAAAAGTAGTCTTGAACAGGAAGAAAATGAGAGAAGAGAAAGACTTAGGATACAGTTTTCAAAGGAACTTCCAGACCAGATAGATGAAACAAACTATTTAGATGCTGATTTAACAGAGGAAGAAGTAACTAGTGCAATAAAAAAAGAAATCTAATACTGCCTCAGGGCATGATATACTTAGTTATGAAATCCTTAAGAAAGTACCCAAAAGAACTACAAACATAATAACTTCCCTTTATAACAAAATCTGGAGCTTAGGAAAGATACCAAAAGCATGGAAAGTAGCTATGATAGTACCCATCCTAAAACCCAATAAGGAAGCCCATGATGTAAGTTCATATAGGCCTATCTCCTTAACATCACAACTAGGTAAAATACTGGAAACTATTGTTAACAAAAGAGTTAAATTCTACCTGGAAAAAATCAGTTATATACCCCAAACCAGTCAGGGTTTAGAGCAGACAGTAGACCAGCTTGTAAGATTAGAACACGATGTAAAGCTAGGGTTCAAGAGGAAAGAGAAAACAGTGGCAGTCTTTTTGGATGTCGCTAGAGCATATGATGAATGCTGGAGAGATGGAGCTCTTTACAAAATGAAAAAGATTGGCATTACTGGTAAAACGTATAGGTATATAGAAAACTTTTTACAGGACAAGTATTTTGCTGTACATGTGAATAATGATAAGTCAGAAATATATGAACAACAGAATGGGATTCTTCAGGGATTAGTGATTTCACCTTCAATTTTCACTATAGATGTACTCGTAAATGATTTAGCAGATGAATTTAACGACATTAAGAATGCAGTATCAAAATTTGCAGATGACTGCCATTTGGCGATCTGGAAAAAACTTGGACCATGTTTACCAAAAACTTCAAAAACAAATAGACAAAGTTTCAGAGTGGATGAAAAGTTGGGGCTTCCAAATTAATGTAAACAAAACAGTAGGTATGATATTCAGCAAAGGAAATTTAAAAAAACAAAACAAAAACAAAATCAATATAACCCATTAAAGGACAGAAAATATGTACCTCCTCAAAACCTAGATTTCTGGGCATGACTTTAGATAAACAACTAAATTGGAATAAACATATGGACAATTTAGTAGAAAGCTGTAAGAGACCCCTAAATATACTAAGGATAGTAAAAGGTAATGGATGGGGGGCCAGCAATAAAATAATGCTTATGTTCTACAAGTCTTTCATCAGGGGGAAACTGCATTACGCCAGCATAGTCTATGACTCAGCTGCAGCTTCTAACAAAGCAAAACTAGACATAATTCAAAATGCAGCCATGAGAACCATTACAGGTGCATTGATATCAACACCAGTAGAAGCACTAGAAGTAGCTCTTGGCATACCGCCCCTTGGTCTAAGACGGAAAGAACTAAGATTAAATTATTGGAGTAAAGTAGCACAAGAAGTGACCCGCCCAGCACATAAAGCATTTGTCAAAAACCAACCAAGTGTATGGGACGTCCCCTTAAATAAAGATAGATATCCAACAGGGTGGAGAACTATAGAAGATCTAACGCAGTTCAAAGAACTGTCAAACACAATTTAAAATAGTAATAAATATAGAAGCAAAATACCACCCTGGGAACTAAAAAACACCAATCATAGACTACTCACTTACTGAAAAGATCAAACAAAACATAGAAGATAAGGAAGCCAAAATGATAAGTAGAAAGTTCATAAATCAACTTACAAAACAAAGTCTGGCCGTCTACACTGATGGATCCAAGGGTGATAGTGGGCAACTAGGTGCAGGAGTAGTAATACCACAATGGGGAATTAAAAAGAGCTACAGTGTAACTGAAGGGGCTTCGATTTTTACAGCAGAGATGGTAGCAATTCTAAAAAGTTTAGAAATAATCGAAGATAACCCACCAGAAGCTGTTACGATATTTACAGACTCACTATCATCACAAAAGCACTAGAACACCCAGGTAAATGTAGCCAGCCAGACATAAAGGAAGAAATTCTAGCAATTAATACATCACTAGGGAACAGAGGATGTAGTGTGAGGCTAGTGTGGGGTCCAGCACACATAGGTATAGCTGGTAACGAGTTGGCAGACCAGAACGCCAAGAATGGAAGAATAAGTAAAAACAATATAAGAGCAGGACTGGGAAGGTCGGAGATCAAGAGCCAAGTGAAGCTAACTATAAACGAGGAATGGAAGACAACATGGAAGAACAGTAGAATAGGCAGACACGCGTTCAAACTGCTGAAAGAACCAACAAGGACGTGCCAGGTCAGAGAAGAATTAAAGATACCATCGAAAAAAAAAAACTGTGGCGTCTCCGTCTCGGTGCAGCATACTTTATGATAGAGGAACCACACTGCCAAGAATGTCAGGAAGAGAATGACATAGACCACTACCTGATCCACTGTAAAAAGTACGAACAACAAAGGCTTGAATTGAAAACTTACTATAGAAATCACAATATAGACATGACAGGTGATAAGGTTTTAAGTATAGATGCCCCAGGAGATGCCCAATCAATACTTAAAAAGATACATAGATAAAACAAAGGAAAACATATAAGGTTAGTACTTCAGAAAAGACATTCAACCAAACAGAAATTAAACAGCAAGAACTAACAAATCATTAAAAAAAAACAACAGAAAAAAAAAAAAAACTTACTAACTACTCATAGGACAAGGAAAGAGAACGAGGTTAAAAAAAATAAACAATTCAAAAAGAACAAATACTAATACAAATTAAAACCAAGTGTAAAGGACAATAGTTATCTATAAACAATACAAAAGAGAAAATAAAATGACAAATACTAATATAAATTAAAATCAGCAACTGCAAAAGACAATAGTTATTTAAATTGAATACTAAATTAATTAATAAAATGACACTAAATACCCCAATTATAACCAATTTTCAGGTTGAACAGGGTAGACCAAGATGGAACGAGAAGAGGCAATAACGTCAGCTGTTAAGTGCCCGCTCTCCACCCATCACCTCTTCAAAACAACAACAACAAAAACAATTGTACAATGAAACCGACAGCAAGGGCTTTTCTTTTTGGACATGCGCCTTAATAAAGCTGACACGCCTCGCAAAAAAAAAATAAATAAATAAATAAACCCGCCAAAACAAGGCAAATTTTTATTTATTTAAACAGAAACTGCCTCAAACCTAAACAATGCTCAGAACGAAAGGTGTTCATTATTTACACTCTTGTCCCTACAAGAACACTAAACGACACCTCAGTTTATTTACACCATTGTCCCTACTAGAACACTTAACGACACCTCAGTTTATTAGTCCTAATATAACCGACGTCATCCGTGTATCTAGGTTGAATGGGTCTCGTCTCGCCAAAAAGAGAAACTTTTATTTAAAATATACCGCTCAACACAATCACTAGGTCTTTCATAATAGAAGTATGTATCACAGAACATAATAATCGTGTTTTTTTTAAAACAAGTAACAATGTATTTATGTTTGAAAATAACGTGCTACGAAAAACAGTAGTAAACACGCTAAAAAAGGATGAGTTGGACTATTCTTTCTTGGAGCGCCAGGTCGGAAAGGGAAAATGTGTCTTATTAATTTGCTTCTTGCTAAAACTCGGGAGCAGAATAAAATTGCTTTTGCGATTCCATCATACGAAAAAGAGTATTTTGTGTGGAATACAGCTAAACACATTTACTCGGTCTTTTATATTAGGAGTATTTTAATTTTATACGCGCGTTAATATAAGGGACGGAAATTGCGTCTTGGATGAACACAGCTTCCCATGACAAAATGATGAAAACATTAACATATTCCCTTGCTTGTCTTTCCAATAGTTCTACTGTAGCAGACTTGCCCAGTAAAATACAGATTGACATAAATAAACCTCCAACCAGTATCAAACGCGTGCAAGTATAAACAAAGCTTCAGAACAAAAAAAACAATCTGAATAACAACTAAAACATAAATAAATCATCGAGGTGATTATTAAAGTGCAGCAAATAGAATATAAACAATCAACGAAGATATCAAATAAAATAATAAGCGTCTTGGTTCACGCAACAATGTATGTGTTTGAAGGGGGCGTGCTACAAAGATTTGTAGTAAACACGTTTAAAAAACGAAATGGTGGCCTATTCTTTCTTGGTGCGCCAGATCGAACGAGAAAATGTGCCTTATTAATTTGCTTTTTTGCAAAATATCGGAAGCAAAATGAAATCACTCTTCTGCTGCTTGCGTTTACATTTACTGTAAGCAAGGCACGAGGATATTCACTTAAAGCAGTAGTCATTAATTTAAACGAAAATTCATTTTCACTCGAATATCAAAATATTATAGTTTGATATGTACATTTCCTAAGTTTCCTAAACAGTTACTAAGAAATCCGGGCAACGCCGGGTACTTACAGCTAGTATATATATATATATATATATATATATATATATATATATATATATATATATATATATATATATATATATATATATATATATATATATATATATGTATGTATGTATGTATGTGTGTGTGTGTGTGTGTGTGTGTGTGTGTGTGTGTGTGTGTGTGTGTGTGTGTGTGTGTGTGTGTGTGTGTGTGTGTGTGTGTGTGTGTGTGTGTGTGTGTGTGTGTGTGTGTGTGTGTGTGTGTGTGTGTGTGTGTGTGTGTGTGTGTGTGTGTGTGTGTGTGTGTGTGTGTGTGTGTGTGTGTGTGTGTGTGTGTGTGTGTGTGTGTGTGTGTGTGTGTGTGTGTGTGTGTGTGTGTGTGTGTGTGTGTGTGTGTGTGTGTGTGTGTGTGTGTGTGTGTGTGTGTGTGTGTGTGTGTGTGTGTGTGTGTGTATGTATGTATGTATGTATGTATGTATGTATGTATGTATGTATGTATGTATGTATGTATGTATGTATGTATGTATGTATGTATGTATGTATGTATGTATGTATGTATGTATGTATGTATGTATGTATGTATGTATGTATGTATGTATGTATGTATGTATGTATGTATGTATGTATGTATGTATGTATGTATGTATGTATGTATGTATGTATGTATGTATGTATGTATGTATGTATGTATGTATGTATGTATGTATGTATGTATGTATGTATGTATGTATGTATGTATGTATGTATGTATGTATGTATGTATGTATGTATGTATGTATGTATGTATGTATGTATGTATGTATGTATGTATGTATGTATGTATGTATGTATGTATGTATGTATGTATGTATGTATGTATGTATGTGTATGTATGTATGTATGTATGTATGTATGTATGTATGTATGTATGTATGTATGTATGTATGTATGTATGTATGTATGTATGTATGTATGTATGTATGTATGTATGTATGTATGTATGTATGTATGTATGTATGTATGTATGTATGTATGTATGTATGTATGTATGTATGTATGTATGTATGTATGTATGTATGTATGTATGTATGTATGTATGTATGTATGTATGTATGTATGTATGTATGTATGTATGTATGTATGTATGTATGTATGTATGTATGTATGTATGTATGTATGTATGTATGTATGTATGTATGTATGTATGTATGTATGTATGTATGTATGTATGTATGTATGTATGTATGTATGTATGTATGTATGTATGTATGTATGTATGTATGTATGTATGTATGTATGTATGTATGTATGTATGTATGTATGTATGTATGTATGTATGTATGTATGTATGTATGTATGTATGTATGTATGTATGTATGTATGTATGTATGTATGTATGTATGTCAGTATGCTCAATTGTGATGATAGTCTTGTAAAAACTGCAGCGATAAACTCGTTAGATAGACATATGAAAAAACGTAAAATAGACCAAGTAGATGATGATAGGAATAACTTTGCAAGTTACGAGTTAAATGAAACAAACCATCTAGCTAAAAGATCGAAGGTGAATTGGCCAAAATCATTTTGGGTAGAACTGAATGAAGAATGCGCGCGTGAAGGAGTGAGTGTGAAAGTGGATGACAGTGGCCATTACACTGTACATTTAGATGTAGATGA